>JARHVA010000180.1:4922500-5065000 GCA_037957365.1 Torreya grandis | reverse complement strand
TGTATTTTTCATTTTTACGTGTATAGAATTAGGTCTAGTTTGCAACCATTTACTTTTTTTCTGATTTGGATCAACAAATCCAAAGATACATAAACTGATATGAACATGAATAATCATGACATATAGCTCTAAAAAATACATAATTAGTAAATAAGTATAAATAACAACCTTAAATAAATAAATAAATAATAATAATAATAATAATAATAATAATATATATATATATATATAAATATAGAAAGAGCCGACTTAGTCGATGTTTCAATATTAATTTTGAGGAAAATTTTGATAAAATCAATAGTGTCTAGAATAGGAAAAGTTGCTTTTTTTATTATTGGTAGAAAAAATGCATTAAAATGTGTGTGTTGTAGGTCCATTCCTGAGGTGCAGGAATCTAAGCCATTATTTAGCCTTGAGGCATGTGCTTGAAATGTCAAGATAAAGAATACCATAAATAGGTAACATACATTGTACATACATTCCATACATGTATTATAATATCATACATACATTCCATGTATGTATTTTAATATATTATGGAATGGATTAGAAGATTAATTATTTATTAAAATTAAAGTTCTTTACATCAATAAAATGTAAACATGTAATTGGGATTGTAATATTTATGTCATTAGCTTGGCTAAATGCATTTGTGACTACAAAATGTGACTTTGGGCACAATTAGTCCTAACATCATCATGAATTGAGAAAATCATTTAATTGGTCCAATAATTAATGTAATTTACACTTAATTGAGCCCTATGAACGTAATTATTACTATAAATTATGTTAAGTGGGTTTAAATTGATTAGTTTAAGGTTTAGGGAACTTATAATTTAGTGTTTAGGGTTTAATACTTAGGGATTAGGGTATATAAGATTTAGGTTTTAGGGTATAAGGTCCAATCACATATGTAATAGGGCATAAACTAAATTTTTTATTGTGGATAAAATGATTTGTTTAAAGTTTTAAGAGTTTAGGATTTATTGTTTAAGGTTTTGGGCTTAGATTTTTGGGATTAGGGAAGGGAGTTTATGTTTTAGGCTATATAAGGTCTTATTCCAAAGGCAATTGGGGAAAATTTGAGCTCCTTAAACTTATTTTTGACTATAGAATGTGATTTTGGACACAATTATCCCCTACATCACCATAGATTGAGCGAATTAGTCAATTAGGGTAATGAGTGATGTGATTTGGGTCAAATTGAGCCTTGTGAACCTAATTGAACATTAATTTAAATGATGTTAATTATGAATAAATAATTTTGTTTAGGGTTTATGATTTAAGGATTAAAATGTTAGGTATATACAAGATAGGGTTTAGGGTTTAGAGTCTAATCATGAAGGCAATTAGGGATAATTTGAGCTAATTGAACCTAATTTATGACAAAATTGTGTTTTTAGGCATAGGGATTATATTTTAGGATGCATTAGGTCTAATATCAAAGGAAAGTGGGGCTAATTTTAGATCCTTAAACCTATTTTTGATTACATAATATGACTTTAGGATCTATTGGCCCCCAAGTCACTATATATTGAGAAAATTAATCAATTGGACCAATGAATGATGTCATCTATCTCAATTCAAACCTTATGAACCTAATTTTTATTATAAAATATGTTAATTAGGGATTAATCATTTAGTTTTTGGGGTTTATAATTTAAGTTTTAGGGTCTGGGGATTATGGTTTAAGGTATATATGACATAGGGTTTAGGTTTTAGGGTTTAAGGTCTAATCATGAAGGTAATTATGGACAATTTGAGTTAATTGAACCTATCTGTGGCCAAAATGTATTTTTAGGCATAGGGTTTATGTTTTAGGGTTAATAAGGTCTAATAAAAAAAGTCAATTAGGGATAATTTAAGCTCCTTGATCCTATTTGTGACTATAAAATGTGATTTTGGGCTTAATTGGCCCCCAGGTCTCCATAAATTGAGTAAATTAATCAATTGGGGTAGTGAGATGTGATTTGGGCCAAATTTAACCTTGTGAACCTAATTTTTATTATAATGGATGTTAATTGTATATTTAAATCATTTGGTTTAGGGTTTATAATTTAAGGTTAAAGGCTTAGGGATTAGAGTTTTAGGTATATGAGAGATAGGGTTTATTGTTTAGAGTCTAATTATTAAGGTAATTGATGATAATTTGAGCTGATTGAACCTATTTGTGACAATAATGTGATTTTAGGCATAGGGTTTAAATGTTTTAGTGTGTATTAGGTCTAATTACAAAGGTGATTGGGGCTAATTTGACCTCCTTAAACCTATTTGTGATTACATAATATCAATTGGACCTTAGGTTACCATAAATTGAGTTAATTAGTCAATTGGGGGAATGATTGATGTGATTTTGGCCAAATCAAGCCTTGTGAACCTAGTTATTACTCTAAAGGATGTTAATTGGGGATAATTCATTGGGTTTAGGGTTTTAATATTTTATGATTTGTGGTTTAGGATTTCTAGGTCTTAGGGTTTATGGATTAGGTTTAAGGTGTATAGATAGGTATAAGGTATAGGTTTTAGGGTTGAGGGTATAAAGTGATTAGAGTTTAGGGATTGTAAAATTTACAATTTAGGGTATATGGTCCAATCACAGAGGCAATTGAGGATAATTTGAGTTTCTTGATCTTATTTATGAGCACACATTATGTTTTTATGTCTGATTATACCCCATGTCTTCACGTATTAAGAGAATAAGTCTATTGGGGTAATTAATGGTGTGATTTGGGCCAATTTTATCCCTTTAAACTAAATTATTAGACTAAATGGTGTTAATTAGGCTCAATTGATTTGTTTAGATCTTTAAGAGTTTACTGTCTATGGTTTAGGGTCTCCATGGATGAGGATTAATGAAAATTAGGGTTTTTAGGGCTTATGATTTATGGATTAAGGTATAAGGTTTAGGGTATAGGGTATAAGTCTTAGGTTATAGGGCTTAGGAATTAGGGTATATAGTTTAGCGTTTAAGGTGAATTTTTCATACACTAAATACCATATACATAGTATTACCATGTACGTGTTATTACTATGTACATGATATTAATTAATACATAATTATTTCATTATTAATATAATAAAAAACACATGAATAGTCATTTTTTTACTTTGAGAGTACTATCTCGTGATCTATTACATTTTTCACACTATAGGCCTAGTTGAAAATGATTATAAGGTTTTCCACGCCCTCAAAAACATAAATAATTTTCTAATCACATGGTTGACTAAAGAGTACACATGACTGTTATTAATTAATTAGAAATAATTGGATTGATTTCCCCACTTGGTACTTCACATTGAAATTAGGTCTATTTTGGAATAATTGGATTGTTATCCCCATCCTCAAAAGTTGAAATTTTTGTGAAATCATCGGTGATGGATTTTATAGTACTATTAAAAAGAATTCAAAGCACAAACACCAAATGAATTATAAGTGACAAGAGGAAAAGAATGTCAACTAATGAAAAAAAATCATGCAAGTAAGTTTAGTATCCTTAATGAATTGATTATCATAAATAATGATGAAATGAACAATGATACTATACCAAATTATGAAAGTATAATTATTAATTCTAATAGTATACCCAACAATAATATAAGTCCACATTCAAATTTTACTATTTTTTATTTTGATGACAATGATAGTATGCATGATGATGTGAATTGCATGTAAACATGCATTGGAGAAACTAATAATGTTGATACTAATATGGAAACACTAAATCAACCAAATATACCATTAAGAATAGCTCCTAGGATTTATAAAATAAACCCAACATATTTAATTGAAATTTATGAATCCATTTTTAAACCAATGCATAAAAGTTGTTAGAGCACCATATGAGAATAAAAACTTAAAGAATTTGGGACTGGTACTTTCAATATTTAAATGAAACTCAAAGATACCAATTATTGTTACATTGATGAAAGTACATAAGATGAGACATAAAATGAACACCCTAGGATTAATAACATATAATATTGATTATATAAATAAGGTAATTATTTAAATTTTTTGGTATCCATACCATCAAGAAGGTGTGAAGAAACACAACAAAGATGACAACAATACCCGACATGTCTTTACAACATATTTGGTAAGTGATAAAACAAATAATAAATTATTGATTAGAAATACAAGTTGAGATTTGTACATACATATAAAAACACTAATGAAATCAATTAGGAGATTTAAAATATGTTGATAATAATAATGACTTATGGGCATTCTTTGGTAGACTCTGATGGAAAGACAAGGCTATAGACAATACCCTAAAATATTTAATTATAGAATTTCAGAAAGATAACATAAGGGTATCACCTAATATTATAGATGTAGTGAAAATTTGAGTTGGTTCTCGTAACAATGAACCACATCCTAAACATTTTTTGGATATGATGTAAACACACTTATACTCTAAATTTATTGAAAATTATCCATATATTTTTATTAGTCAAAGTAATTTTGAAATGGCTAAATCCTTTTATGCACAAATAAATCACAAAACACTACTTGTTATAGGCAACATGTTTAATTTTTTATGCATTATGATATTTTTTTTATGTTAATTTTAATTTTCATATTAATTTTTTTTTGCAAGAGTGTAGAGTGGAATCCCCACTAAAATTAGAAAGATAATTAATTCCAATTTTTTTTTTTGAAATCCCAAATGGTCAATAATTTTATACCAATGCATGTTTAGATGAAAGTTACAACATTTGTTGTGGATTGCCAAAATTGGAAGTATGTATCCATGAGGAGAGTACACATGGAATTGGATAAGAATTAGTTAATTTTAGTAAATATAAATATATGGTATATCAAATGAAATAAGGAAAGGAATCTAAAATTAAATATTTCATGTATACATATATGTAGCAATACACAAGATGAGATCCAGAAGTGTAAATGAATAATAAAATCATATGAAAAAAATGCCATAGATATTTTAAAGTGGGAAAACCTCTAGGAGGTAAAAAAACCCATGAGTGATATTCAATAATTGAGAAACAATAATAACCCCAAAATAAATTCTTCTCCTTCTCACTTCTTTGTGAAATGCTTCAAAAAACTCACAAATTGAATATGATCAAAATAATTTCATATTTGAATGAATTCACAATATGGGTTAAACCCTATTTTATAGTGGAATTCCAAGGGAAGTGACATTTTTAAAAATAATGGGTTCATCCAACTTGATAAAGTCATCTAATTAAATTTTGGTAACTCATTAAATAATTATAAATTTATTATTTATTTTCATAAGGTTTCCACATCATGTTAATAAATAATATATTATTATTATTATTAAATAACTTTGTGAAGGTTAAGGTTCAATAAACCCACTTAGGATTAAATTATCTAATACTCCCCCTTAATTCTAAGTGGGGATAAATGTCATAGTCACCTTCGAAAGGAATTATACTATGTACACAATTGAAGTATTTAAAAACCTTCATCATGTCAAAAACTAAATTTTAAAACAAGAGGAATCATAAACCATAAACTACTCAAAAGTAAGGTTAGGATGGCATGATCATGAGACTGCATCTCATAGTTTATCATGAATAATCACTAAGCATATTTGGAGAATTTTATAACATAAGTACCTTTATTACAAGTTATGTTTTTTAATGTATTGAGGTACAAAATTAGAACTTTCACATGAATTTTACGTAAATTACATAACTTTCACATGAATTTTACAATGCTTTAAAATGAGAATAAGTATAGAGAAAAAGAAGAAACACATGGCTGTTAGGAAGTGTAATTGTCATGCACACTCCCCCCTCAATGGCAACTCTGAGAGGCCCAATATTGCATGAAATTGACAAAACTTAGTAGCACCAAGTGGTTTTGTGAAGATATCTACCACTTGTTCATTCATAGAATATAAATGTAGATTAATATCACCATTGAGGAATTTTTCTCAGATGAAATGCACATGGACTTCAATGTGTTTAGTTATTTGGTGTTGCATTAGATTTTTCACCAAAGCTATACAACTTTGGCTATCAAAATGAAGGATATTACTCTAAGAAACATCTAAATAAAATTTTCCCAACAACTTTCCTAACCATATGGATTCTTTAGAAGCTTCCATAGCACTTATGTACTTAGTTTATGTAAAAGATATAGATATAATAGGTTGCTTCTTTATAATATAAGTGATAGCACCTATACCAAATGTAAACACATATATATAAGTAGATTTATGATCGAAAGTATCATTATCATGGTCAATATCATAATAACTATATAAATTAGCATTATCAATGGATGAATAAAATAAACCATAGTTTACAGTTCCTATGATATAATGAATAATACTTTTAGCTAATTTTAAATGATCCAAATAAGAATCATGCATAAATATATAAGCAACACTAATAACATATGAAATATTCAACCTAGTAATGGTTAGATAAAACTTCCAATAAGCTATCTACAGAAAGTAGGGTTAGCTTTTTCACATGTAAGTTTAGGATCAAGTTTAATACCAATTTCAATAGGAGTAGCGTTAGATTTATAATCAAACATGTTAAACTTAACAAGAAGATTATATGCATACTGAGATTGTGATACGATAATTGAATTTTTGTCCTAAAATATAGCCATTCCCAAAAAATGATGTAGAATTCCTAAATAAGTCATTTCAAACATTTGACTTAGTTTATCCTTATATTTAAGAATTAAACTAGTTAGATCACTAGTAATCAACAAATCATCAACATCTAATACAATTGAAATCAAATGACCATTTTAAAATTTAACAAAGAGATCATTATTTGAATAGAAATTAGAAAAACCCAATTCTTTGAAAAATAAGTAATTTTAGAATACCAAGATCAAGGAGCTGGTTTTAAACCATACAAAAAAAAATTTAACTTGCATACATAATGTTCTTTATTAGTATCAATGAAACCTTTAGGCTGAGTCATATAAATTTCTTCTTCTAAATCACCATTTATAAATCAATTATTGATATTTATTTGGTGAATAACCCAACCATTTTTGGTTGTAAGAACAATAAGAAGTTTAATAGTATTCATTTTTACTACAAGAGCAAAGGTTTTAACATAGTTAGTCCCAATATTTTGAGTAAACATACAAGTAAATAATATAGCTTTAAATTTATCAATTTTACTAATTGAATTCTATTTGATATTATAAATCCACTTACAACTAACAATATGCTTTTTAGGTGGAGGAGGGACAAGATTCCAAGTCTGATTATTAATTAAGGAATTATATTCTACTTGCATAACAACATTACATCTATCATCTTGATTGGATTTCTCAAATTATTGAGGTTCACATTCATACATAGTCATTAATGCATGATAATAATGTTGACTTCTAGTTAATTTATTAAGATTATCAATATTAGAAAATTGAATTAGGGATTTTGCCCATTTAGGTCTTTTATATTGAATATGAAACTCATGGGAATCCTCATACTCTTATTTATCCATAATTGGATTAAATTCCTCAAGGACATATGTTTCATCAGAAAGAGATACATGAGAGTTAGGTTCATCAATAAAATAACACTGAGAAGGATCCATAGAGGGATCACAAAAATATTTTTCAAGAATAAAAACATTCTTATTCTCAATAATATGACAGTTAGAGGGATCATACACTCTTAAACCTTTTGTCTTACCTTAATAACCTACAAAAATGAAAGAATGAGAAGTTGGATTGATCTTATTTCTTAAAGTTTAGGAATAAAGATAGAAGTAGGATTACCAAAGATCATGAGATGATCCACACTAGGTTTATTTTTTAGTACCAATTTATAAATGCATATAAATATGAAAGGCTTTGGTAGGGACTCTATTCAAAATATGAACACTAGTTCTCATGTATTCGGCCCATAAGAACATAGGAATATTTGTAGATTGAAACATTGTTCTATCTATTTCTATGATGGTGCAATTTTTTCTTTCACCAATATCATTTTGATGAGGGAAATAGGGAGTTGTTAATTAATTTTGAATACCACAACTAATGCAAAAAACATAAAATTCTTTATTAACATATTCACCACCATGATCAGTTCTTAATATATTATTTAAAGAATTAGATGCATTTTTAAAACTAGCTTTAAATTCCTTGAATTTAAATAACATATCAGATTTCTTTTTAATAAAAAAGGACTAGATAATTATAGTGTAATAATAAATAAAAGTAACATAATACAAAGTTTATACACAAAATATTTTCAAGATTTTATCACTTACTAACACTTTGTATCTTTTAGGAACCCATCAAGTGTCAATTTATCTGAGTGCACACCTTAAGGTGTGCACTGGGAAAGAGTTGGGTAGACCATTAGTGCTTTGTAAGATTGTTGTCCCTTTTTTCACTTTCCATTTAAAAACTTATATCCTAAAACCATTTACCCTAATCTTATTCTTCTTTGTTATACCCATTCTAGTCATTAGTCAAGTTTTATCCTCCTTTCACTAGTTGACTATACTAGGTTGACTCTGTATATTTTTCATCCTTTGATTATTTTACAGGGTCAACAAGGTTGAACTTGTACTATTTAGGGATATTTTCACATGTATTTTTGTTATCCCTTCAACTGACCTAGCTCAAGACCTAGTGATTTATCTCCCAAAAACATACAGGGTTGACCCTATATAGTTGACATATTCAAAATATTTAGGGTAAGATCCACCTATATATACAAGTTAATTTCCAACCATTTTAGAATAGATAAGTGAATAATAATAAATACAAATTAACATCTACTCATTGACCATTCTAGTTGAGGAATAAATCTTAGGGTTCCATATTTTCTTTAGAGATATTGATCTTGTCTTATGGAAAAGTATTTTAGATGCATAGATAGGTTGTCTAGCGTAGATCTAATTTATATTTGTTATCCTTACATATCATAAAAATTTATTGAAAATAACCTTGTCCAAGGGAGAGATTGAGGATCGGTAGGATCATCTTCAAGGTAATTACTTCTAACTTTATTTCTCCTTTGTAAGAGTAGATAGATAATGTAGTTGTGCTTGTCTTCCATGAATTAGGATTCCATATACATTGAAATGAGTTTATGTCTTATATACATGTTTATTTTAGTTTTTCTTATTTCTAACCCCCACTTTATGCCATAATCTTTGGTGTGCACTAGATTAGATTTACTTTCATGTTTATTAGAATAGAGTGAATATTAAACCTAAGAATCTTTTAGGGTTATTACATGATTGTGTTAGACTATAGGATTTCCTTATTAGCATGGTGTATTGTGAAAAGTGATCCTATAATCAGGTCTAATAGATCCCCATCTTGGTCATGTTCTTGATTAACAAATTTATTTCCAATTGGAATTGTAGGTATGTTCTATCTTCTCTAAGCGTAGATTGATTTATAGACATGATGCATTTTTTAATGCATACATTTTGGTGAACCTGATGTGATGTAACCTTTATAGGATTTTTTTACATTATTTCATTATTTCATCTTATATTTTACATATTAGGTCAACTACATTGACCCAACTCTAAATTTTGTGTATAGGTTTTTAGGTATAGGCTATTGGATTGACCTTATCGACCCAATACAAGTTTTTCAACTTTTTAGACTTCCAATCCAGACTAATAGGTTGAGCTATTTGACCTGATACATTTTCAAGCATCAGGTTCAACATACTAGGTTGACCCAATCAACATTATACATTCTAAGCACTCAACAACAAGTTTATGCAAAACTTGATCAAACTAGTCAACCTAATTTGTATAATTTATAAGCATATATCAGGTTTCTTGAATATAAATATTCATTCTCTACATCTCTAATTCACCAAGGTTCCTTTCTATCCTTTTATGTATTTATTTACAATATTTCCTTTCATAGTGTATAGTCTTCAAAACTTCTTTTTTACAGTCAATTGGATCGACCCTGTCAACCCAGTTATGTGTTCTATGTGTTGTCTAGATAACTAGGTTGACTCTGTTAACTTTGTTCATTTTTTAGACCTTGCTTCTGTAATATAAGATTGATCCTATCGACCCTATTTTGTATTATATTCATATGCTATTGACTATATCAACACTATACCTATTTATAAAGTTGGAATTAACATTATATGCTAGTAATTAATTTACACTTTATTTTCTTATTGTTTGCATGCTTATAATAGATCACATATTTTGATTAGGTGGTTTATAATTAATCATTTAGTTTCACTATTTTATATTTTATGCACACATGAACAAATCATAAAATATAAGCAAACATTTGACTACCCAAGGCCAACCTACTTATATTTCATCACCAAGGGGAAAGCCAAATTGATGTTTTAGTTAAGTATATAATGTGGTTAATGTTATATTCTAGCTAAGCACCCAACACCCTTATCATTATAGTGTGTGAAGTGATGGGGTAGGCCCTAATACCAAGCCTATATCATTACCATTATAGATCTTTTATTCACCTAAAATATCTTGCCTCATTACCATCAGTAATATTCCTATTAATCGACAATAATTTTTCTAATCCCATCTATTCTACTCCATTATACTAATTAATCCCCCATTTCTAGTCATTTATCTAATATCCACCTTTAATAATCCTTCATTCACTATCCTTAGTCTAATCCCATTTCCTCATTAATTCTTCCAAATCTCCCATTATCCTAATCTAATGCTAGTTATCTATTATATGGGAATTTAAAATTCTTATAACCCCACTTAACCACATATAGACCTACTCCCTAAGTATTCCTACATCTGTAGGAATCCTAATCCTCATTAATCCCTATTTAATCTCCCTTATTATCTACTAAACCTATGGAGAAGCCTATATAATTGGAGAAGATCCTCTAAGTCTCTAGAAGTCTCCAAATTAGAGACTTATAATAACTTTAAATTCTTCAAAATTCCATCCATTTTTCATATTTAAACAAACTCTCCCTCCACCCTCTTTCCATCTAGCAAATTTATAAAGCATGCATGCACATTTACCAACTTGAATCCTCATAGCAAGCCCATGTCCATTTAGAAATAAAACTAGCATTTCTATAACACCATTATGCCAAATCTATAATCAAGCATCCATTATCAAATCAATCATCCACCATCATTGTGATCACTATGTCAAATTTGAGTCTATATGTAATCTCTTTATCCTAGAAGGAGGTAATATGAAATAAGGAATTTAGTAAGCTCTTATATCATTTTGATTTATTTTATAAATACTTCATAATAGGTAATTTGTATTTTGAGTTGGATTTAGCTTTTTTAAATTCGTATATAGCTCAAAATCTCTCTACATTCTTTGTCTTGACCTTGCCTTCATCTCTCATCTAATCTAAACCCATCCTCATCTTATCCTAGTTAGTTTTATAGGTCACATATTGGTCTAAAGCATCCCCATATCATTCATATTCCCCATTTTCATCATCACCTATCATCTATATTTATCACATAATCATATCCCGTCTTGAGAAAAACTAGTTAAAGTTACTAATCTAGTCCTATCATCTATATCATCCCAATCTATTATCACACATAATTTGACCAAGTCTCATACCCTAGTCAGTATCCTATTAGCATTTTATCACTTTATCAATCTCAATCTAGAAAACACATCATCAATCTAATGATATCTAGTTAAATCATCTTACCTCTTTATAACTAGCACCCATCATATCATCCTCTTGCTAGTTTGAATTTAGGCACCCATCAAATCTCCAATTATTTTGTTAGCTTGAAAACTATACATCATTGATAGGTCATTAACACCTATTGTACTACCAATTTGAAATCTGATCATAGTCTTTAATCTATCGAGTATATTTTATCCTTATCATCATCCATCCTACTAGTTCGGTCCTTAGACCTTACTTTGTTTAAACAAACCTTAGTCTACCTTCACATCATCATCCATCTTTCCCATGGATTTGGACCCAGTTCTTGTAGACCAATACATACTAGCCAACAAGGATGAAGTCCTTTTTGGGAACTAGTGTTAGGTGTTCACTTACCATTATACCTTGATCCCATTCACCCCAAATCACCATCTCATATCCCCACAAAATTAGTCTCAGCCTTCCTTGATGCAGTCACCCTAATCAATCAATATATCATAGAGAATAAAGCTGAATTCATTTTATGGCTAAAAAATATGGGTGATATCTTTCCTAATGATTTTGACCCCATGAGTATAAATTCACCTCATAAACAAGTCCAAAATCAACCCTTATTCCATCCCATTCCACCATCTACTAGCCCTATTAAAAACCCCTTGGCCCCAATTTGTACCCATCCATAATCAAACCCTCCATCTACTAATCATAATCCATCACAACTACCTTGTCCTTTATCACCCACCACCATGAGCCTCAACCCCAATTTTATAGACCAATACATAACTTACAACAAGGATGAAATCCTATTTCAATTCATTATGATGGGTGTACCACTTCTTAAAGGTGTTGACCCCATTCCACTTATTACACCTCTAGAAAAAACCACTTTGTGTAAGTTTCCTTCTAATTCCCCATCCATTAGTCATATAAAATCATCTAACCCTTCCCCTAATAACAAAGGTAATCCAACCTTGGACATTTATCCATTCACATAGCCCCATCAAACACCATATTATCTAATTCCAATGCTTCCATATCATATTTACAAAGTAAAGTGGGTCCTTAGACACCCCTTCTTATATCCTTAGAAGCCCTTTTCCAAAAAATAGTCACCACCAACATGATGGTCTATCCACCCATCCAACATATTAATCTTACCAATCCTAATCCCTCTTGGTATAAATTAAACTGATACTTTCTATATCATTGAACATGGGGACATTCCCTTAAATGATGTCAATTATTTGGAGATATGTCCAAGACCTCATTAATCATGGTGACATAGTAATTGAGATTGAATAAGATGAATATCTATCCCTAGGTGAACAAGAAGAGGAATCATAAGATTTCATTCCCTATTATGATCAAACCCTTCCCCTTCCAAGTCAAGGTCAAGAAATCCTATCCATCCTCTATGATTCCCCTATCTCTAACCACCCATCCATCCAAAACAAGTCTACTTCCCATAAACCTAGTCCTTCTATATCCCATAATCCATTTTATGGACCTATATTTGCTTCTTCCATTATTCATCCATCATCTCCCTCTCACCCATTAAATCAAATACCCCCTATTAAGAGGATAAATAAAGACAATCACTCCTTTACTTTTAACATTATGTCATGTGCATCAAATTCAGGATTGGAGTCAGAACAATTCTTATCTACATCTCAATCATGTTCTGCACTAACATCTAAATAAGATTCTTCATTAGAATCATCACCCCTTATCAATATTACAACAAATTATTATAATTCTTTTTATTTTGATGATCCCAATCAGGATGATGAAGTCATAACTCAATTTTTAAATGCTTCTTCTACTAAATATTTTTAGAATGGATATAATCCTACCTTGGATACATGACTTAACTATCTTTTTTAAATTCTTGAGGACACTTTATCCAATATTGAGGCTAGGGCTCATAGTGAACTTTATGAGGACTATGTTACCCATTATGCACTTAGTCCATCCCATCATGTTAAACCTTCATCTTTCATCCATCATCCCTCTATCTCACTCCCTGAAGGGGAAAAATAGGAATATGAATTGTCTAGACTCCCCTCTACATGCAATATCATGTGCCACAAATATAAAAATCCAAGAACATATTCCAAATGACATAGATCATAATCAAATCATATTTGATCCCATTAGTCAAAGTCAAGAAAAATAAAATCATTGGCCTAATAAAAAAATATCTTCCCCTAGTGAAGCCCAAAATATGGCACTATGGGCATATCAAAGTCAAAATAATCATTATATCAAGTCAAAAATAAATATCCTATAGTGAATCCCAAAAACTAGCACCAGGGGGCAATAAGGTCAAAAATCATATGACCAACCATCCTCTTAATGTTTGGGTCAAAGAATTAGCAAGTCAAAGGGTTTTGGATCCCGTGACCTCATGACACTAATATAAATAATCCTATCTACCATATCTAATGGTGTATATAATTATTGAAATCCATTTCCACTCCCTATCCCATCATATTATTCATACTAATCATATTCCTCATTCTCATCCTATATCCCATCATCAAAATCATGACATCCTACCCTCTATACCATATTTCAAATCCTTGGGTAGCATTGTCCCTTGTAGGGGTTACAAAGACACCTGGTTAAAACATTTAGTGGATGTTAAATCAAGAGTCAATAATGGTCACCATCACATGGTCCTAGAATCACCTTTCTCTAGAATAGGTGTCGACTAATGTTTCCATCTAGCATTAGCAACTTGCATCTCACCCATCACCAATAAATCATCCAATGGGGAAAACTAGTCTTCTAGTGCCTTGTCCAAGTATAATGATGAAAATTGATTTCTAACATCATGGTAGAATAATCTATTATACATTTTATTCTTTAACACTTGGGGACAAATTCATCCATTTCATATGCTCATCTATCCATCCCACTTGTCACATCCATTGTATACTTTGTCTATATCCTTAGACCCATCATCCACCATCATATCATGCATCCTATCTCTTCTTCCTTCCTATATTGACCTATGTAAGGAAGTAGAAGGTGTTTTGATAATTGTCCAAAAATATTCTTGACATATCCTTTAATGGTCACTCAAGGAAATAACCATCTAGTTCCTTCATGATGTGATAATTAGCTATCCTTAGTCCACTCATTCTTGTTCCTCATCATCATCATCATCATTTTTAGCATACTATTCCATCATTCCTCCATCCTTCTCATAGTTACTAGGCTTGGTATTCCCTTTGCTAGTAACCCCATTCACACATTACATATACATATTCCAAAAATCCCTAAAATTTGAAAAATGTTAAAAAACCCTAAAATTCATAAAATTTTAAAAATCTAAAAATATTCCATTGTGTCTTATCTTATGCCTAATCCCCTAGTCGCATTGATCTCCATTCATCTCATATTATCCCCTATTTTTGACAACACATTTAGTCTTAGAACTAAATAGGAGCAATCACCCATCTCCCCATATCTTCCTCATCCTACTAGCCATGTCTTATTGACATATATCACTTTGTCAAGAATTTAATATGGCACCCATCACTTCCTATTAGGGCCTTTTCATACCTAGAACCCATTTGATTACCCTTTTATGATATGGAAATTACTTGATCCCATCACTTCCCTCATCATTGCCTCTTCATCCAATCACTTTTGGCTAGCATGAACGATATTTGATCTCATCATCTCTTAGTCTCCTTTACTAGATTGGGTTCACACAGGGCCTTATTTTTTTCTAATCCTTGGTCATCACTTGTCCATCCCCATCCTTGGCCACTTTTAAATACAATTTCAAGACTAAATCAACATTTAAAGACCTCTTTCTATCATCTATCCTTGTATCCGTAACTAAGGGCAACATCTCATCCTTATCCTGATCATCCTATCCAAATCTAATTTTGTCCTAAGTCCACAATCACATCATAATCATCCTAGACCAAACCATCACCCGATCCCTCATCCCATCATTAGACAAGACATTATGACATTTCATGTAGATACTTATGTGTATGTCACTTATTTGTTCTATTTTTCTCATTTGCATGTCATGTATATACCTTGTTTGTCTTTTTTTCTATTTGCATCATGTCTCTTTTTGTCTCTTGGGCAATGAACGAGGATGCTATGAGGACACCAAAAGTGCCCTTGAGGATGCATATTTTGTTATTTACCTAGGCACTTTGACACAATGTCCTCTTGGTCATGCTTATATCATAGGGCATCTTATCAAGTGCCATATTTAATGGATTACTTAGACTATGATGAGATTTATGAAATTTTTGATGGCTTGATCATTCATACCCTCATCATTTATCTAATCATCTAGCCATCCTTATTCCCATCACTAATACAATCCCGTTGACCCATCCAACTAACAACCAATATTTTACCCTCATCTCATCATCCTCATCATCATCATTTCCTAGTTAGAACTACATCAGCCTAAGGTCTTTCTAGACTATGTATCAACACTTGGTCACTATTCCATGCCCAAGGATAGCTCAACCACCATATTTATCATCCATCCTCAACCCCCAATCCTTTGGTCGCTCTATCATATTTTTTTATAGAATCAGTAAAATCATATTGATTAGCTTAGCTTTGAGCTACACCCATTATTAATCTTATCAAATCATCATCTTATCTATGTCTATAGCTCTCTCTTGCATGTGTCCTTATTGGGGATATTTCTAAATCTTATGGCCTTAAATCTTATCATCATCTTATTGTATTTGATTCCCCATTGGAATGTGTCAGTAACCATAATACCCATCATATTTCCTCCCTATGCATGTGTCCTTACTAGGGGCATCATCAATCTATAGCTCATTACTTAAGTCAAATCCATCATCTTATACATTATCTATCTCACATCTATCATCCCATATCCTCATCTAGTTATCTCATCCCACCCTTCACTTATTATTTTGAGTGGCCATCCATCTCATTCTTTCCTACATGTCCCCTTGAGGGGGCATCGTATCCCCTAACATCGTCTACTAACATTCATCTATGACCTAGTTTTTCTTTGAAAGACCATTACTCCTTCCACTTCCCTTCACTCATAATGCCCTTTCAAAGAGGGAAAAAATGTATGCACCTAAAATCACTCACCTTAATACTATCGATAATATTCCTATTAATCAACATAAATTCCACTAATCACATTTATTCTAATTTATCCCACTAATTAATCCCACATTTCTAGTCATTTATATAATAGCCCCATTCAATAATACTTAATTCACTATCCTTAGTCTAATCCCATTCCCTCATTAATTCTTATAAATCTTCCATTATCCTAATCTAATCATATTTATCCATTTTATGGGAATTTAAAATTCCTAGAACCTTACTTAACCACCTACTAACCTACTCCTTAAGTATTCATACATCCATAGGAATATTAATCCTCATTAATACCTATCTAATATCCCTTATTATCCCCTAAACCTATGGATAAGCTCCTCCAAGTCTCTATAAGTATCCAAACTAGAGACTCCTTATAATTTTAAATTCTTCAAAATTTCCTCCATTTTCATATTTAAATAAACTCTCCCTCCACCCTCAATCCATCTAGAAAATTCATAAAGCCTTCATGCCCATTTACCAACTTGAATACTCATAGAAAACCCATGTCCATTTAGTAATCAAACTAAAATTTATATAAAACCATTATGCCAAATCTATAATCAATCATCCATTATCAAATCCTTCATCCACCATCATGCCATCACTATGTTAAATTTGAGTCTATATTTAATTTCTTTATCATTAGCAAAAACTAGAAGGAGGTATTATGAATCAAGGAATTTGGTAAGCTTTTATATCATTTTTATTTGTTTTATAAATCCTTCCTAATAGGTAGTTTGAATTTTGAGTTGGATTTAGCTTGTTTAAATTCATATAGAGCTCAAAATATCTCTATATATCCCTTTCATCCCAAAATATATGAAACCATCCTTAGATTGCTTTATAGTTCCTTACATACAACCAAATTCCCATCACATTTAAAAAAATATCCTAATAATATAATAAATATTCAAGTTGACCACTTAGTTAGCTCTTTACTTTCCAAGTTGATTTCTTTCTCTTTTCTCAATTGTGTGTTGTATTGCAAAAACTTGCATTAGACAATATTGGTATGAGATTTTGTGTAATGTGCCTCAATTGGATCAACCTCATTGACCCAATTGATTGCGTTCTTCTTTCACTTATTTATTTAAAAAATACATGCAAATTTTTTCTTATTTCTAGTATTAAGTCAACATTGTCAACCCTATACATTTTTTTAAGCCTACAGTGTCAACAATGCTGACCCTATACATTTTTTTCAACCTACTAGGTTGAAATTGCCAACCCTGTACATTTTTTTCAACCTATTAGGTTGACCTACTAGCCCTGTACATTTTTTTCAGCCTAATGGGTCAACCCTACCGACTATGTACATTTTTAGCCTATTGGGTTGACCCTACCAACCCTATACACTTTTTTAGCATATTGGGTCGACAATATCAACCTTGTACAATTTTTAGTCTCTATTTTTTAAATTCATATAGAGCTCAAAATCTCTCTATATATCACTTTCATCCCAAACTACATGAAACCATCCTTAGATTTCTTTCTAGTTCCTTACATACAACCAAATTCCCATCACATTTAAAAACATATCCTAATAATCTAATAAATATTCAAGTTGACCATTTAGTTATATCTTTACTTTCCAAGTTGATTTCTTTCTCTTTGCTCAATTGTGTGTTGTATTGCAAAAACTTGCATTAAACAACACTGGTGCAGGATTTTGTGTAATGTGCCTCAATTAGATCAAACTCATTAACCCAATTTATTGTGTTATTATTTCAACTTATTTATTTCAAAATTATTTGCAAAAAAAATCTTATTTCTACTATTGGGTCAACAGTATCGACCCTGCACATTTTTCTTAGTCTACAGGGTCGACAATGTTGACCCTATACATTTTTTTCAGCCTACTAGGTCGACATTACCAACCCTATACATTTTTTTCAACCTATTGGGTTGACCTACTAACCATATACATTTTTTTTAACCTAATGGGTCAACCCTGCCAAGTATGTACTTTTTTTAGCCTATTGGGTCAACCTTGCCAACCCTATACACTTTTTCAGCATACTCAGTCGACACTATCAACCTTGTAAAATTTTTAGTCTCTATTTTTTATTTACCTTATTAACCAATTTTATCCCTATTTTTACTTTTAGCCTTCTAATATCCACTCTTGATTGTAATCATGAAGCCTCTTATCAAATATTTTATTCATAGTCTCATCCCATTCCAAAAATACATGGGTTGTTCTCTCCTACCCTACTTGTCCACCATTGAAGATAACTCTTTATGGTGTAGTTATTCATTAAAATATTCTCAATATCAATTTATCCCATACCATATAGTTTATCTAGAGAATACTATTAGACAAATCCAAAACCATGACCATCATATACCTTATACCACTTTTATACCTTTCAAACTTAGAATTCTTAAACTCATCAACCCATCTAGATCAAATGTTGTAACCTCACCTTATCTTCCACCTCTTACAACAAATTTTTCACAATCCTCTTATTACACCCATAAGAAGAGCACCTAACATTATCCCTTCCCAAAGTAACATGGTTGAAACCACTCAAATTGATAATCTAGATGGCTCCCAACTATTCAATAACTTTGATTATAATATTATTTACACTCCTAACAAGAATGATATATTTACCAAGCTTCCTTCTTCTCATACCACACTTAATACAACTAATACTAATGTTATGAATCATCCACCTACAAAGAACCCTCTCAGCCACCAACACAAAAATCCTCTTTCTAACAACACTAATACCCTAACATCAAACCCACCTATTGATACAACTCAACTTCTTGTACAAGTCATGAAATAAATGAACATCATACAAACAACCAATCAATATCAAATGAAGAATATGTAACAAAATTTATTAAACATGGCTAGTCAACCACCCCAACTCATCATGTCTCAACCAAATCCTATTTTTATCCATCCTCCTCTTAGATATACCAATGGGAATATCATCCCTCAACCTAAAATAAATAACAAAATGATTCAACATATTAAAAATTAACCTTTATTCACAATCATTACATCCATAGATATTGGAAACATTTCTCCAACTATCACATATAATGGGACTAAGGTCCTTACTATCTTTCTTAAGTCTTTTAGTAATCTCTATAAGGAATGGGTCCAAACTAACACTTTTACTACCACCAAACTCTTAGCCATAACATTTTTTGGTGATGCACTTAAAGGGTATAACCAAATTATTATACATTCCATCTCAAAACTAGATGATTTGGTCAATGTTCTAGTGAAGAAATTCCTAAATGATGACCTTCCTGAAAATTACCTTAGCCATTTCATCAATGCCAAGTAACTTCCTAATAAATATTCTCATACTTTCATCAAATGATGGAAGTCTCTTGCTCATAAAAAGGATCATAACATGAATGATGATACTATTTTAAAAATATTTGTCAGTGATCTTAAACCTCCCCTTCAATACAAAATTTGAATATTTTCACCTAAAACTTTAGAAGAAACCTTACACCAAGAAAAATGATAAGACTTTCTTATGACTTGATTTGAACCATCTCAAACAAATACTAAAGTACCTTTCCAATCATATTCTCATAACATTGATTCATCTAAGCCTCCCCAACTTCAAAATAGAGCATCTAATTCAACCATGTTTTAACCCAAGCCACCATCTCTTGAGTCTAGAATAACGTAAGAGGAAATTTCCACCCTCTAAACCCATGAGCTTTAATCCTTTCA
Source organism: Torreya grandis (assembly GCA_037957365.1). Classification (NCBI taxonomy): domain Eukaryota; kingdom Viridiplantae; phylum Streptophyta; class Pinopsida; order Cupressales; family Taxaceae; genus Torreya; species Torreya grandis. The sequence goes on along the minus strand of JARHVA010000180.1, from coordinate 5,044,543 downwards.
ATTATACTCCAAAATGGTACAATACTGATAAGTTTTATTGGTGGCATGATAATATAGGTTATTCTCATGAGTTTTATCTTTATCTTCACCATTTTATTATTTCTTCCTTACTTGGTCTGCATTTTAATCTTGATACTCTAACAAAACAATGTTATCAAGACTATCTTCAAGCTTCTCAAATTCAATCTCAAGAAACACAATCACATCAAAATCAACACCCTAATGATCAAAAAAAATTATCACATACCCAACCCTCATTTGCTAATTTTGTTCAAACCATAATTGATCCTTCTTCTTACACCAATCAAAAAAGGATAGCTAACATGAACAAATTTAAACATATTATTACATCCATTGAACCTCAACCTCTTAGGTCACATAAACCAAAAGAGTACCTAGTTTAAATGCCTACTCCAATGTATATCATACATAGTACCCCTTTACCTATTTTTATATTCATACCTCTTCTACCCATCATATGTCACATTTAACATCCCTAAAATCTAACAAACCAACACATTTACCTACTTACAAATGCACCTACCAACCCAATGCCAATCATTCTAATGGTTCAATATTACCTCACTCTACCTCACATGTTAGGGAATCTTATGATGCCCATCCACATGTCCCTTCATACTTTGGGGCAACTTCCGATGCCCATCCCTACAACTACTTACCCATTGGGGCATCTTAAGATGCCCACTCTTATTCTACAATGCATAATAACAACCAAATTCAGCTTTAATAAACCTTATGAGACTTATAGGCTTTTATTTCACATGTTCATATTTGATATAGATATTATCATATATCTTACTTGTTCTTTTTGTCTCATGTTTTTGTACACTTTATTTCTTTTACTTTCTCTTTATAAACATCATTGTGTTCTTTTAGGTTTTTTGGTTTTATTTCACATTACATTTGACATTTTATTTCATTTTGTCTTCATATATTTATTTTATCTTTTTATGTTATTCTTTGCCTTAATAGCTTTATGATTATTTTTTTACCTTATTTAGCATTATCCCCCATGGGTTTATTTTTTGTGAGTTTGTAGTATAAGACCATAGAGAGGACCTAACCCTCCTCACAAAATACCACCTTTGCTTTTTTTCTCATTTTACTATTTCACATGTTTATGTTTGGCACCATCATGGGTTTTTCTTTTATTATTTGAAGTGTAAGACCATGGATATGACTGAGTTCTCCTCATAAAATTACCATCTTGTCATCAATTTTATATAAAATTCTTTTGATCCTTATTATTATCTTTGTTTTTTGCTTCTTTTTATAGATGGAATTTGTACAACCATCTATGTTAACATATTTTCATCCATTTCCTTCATTCTTATGATAAAGAATCACACTTTACTATTATTTTATCCATTTTTCACCCTTGGTCACATGTTTTTAATTTGAAGTAATTCAAATTATTCTATGTGTCACTCTTCTTTATTTTCCCTTCTTTTCACTCCACTATGGATTACACTCATACACCATTTATTTACCACACCACATCATTGTCATATTAGTCATGTCATTAGGTGGTTATGTTTTCTTACATTACATCTTAGCACAAACACTAAGTTTGAATTTTTCATCCTTTAACAAAAAAATTATTTTCATTTATCCATCATATTCTTATTTTATTTTTTAAGGACTTCACTTATCTTACGTATGACATTTGACATTATTACATGTTTCTCTTTACATATGCCTTATTCTTATTTGTATCACATGTTTAATTACATTTCATTTTCATTCTTTCATGTTTTATTTTTGCCTATATTACACAAGCTTACTTTTTCCTTTCTTTCATATCTTTGTTCAATTTTTCTTGCATGGATGTTTCATTTTACATTTATGTTTTACATGATTCCAAATGTGATTTAGTATGTTATACATTATTTTTTGTCATTTTTGTTTTACATGCTTCCCAACATGATTTAGTATATTATACATTCCTTTTTGTCATTTATATTTTACATACTTTCTAATATGATTTAATGTGTTTTACCATCATTTGTCATTCATTTACATTCATTTGTCATTTTTTTTCCATCCTTTGTGTTATTCATTTGCCTTCAATATTATAGCCTCACCTTAAAAATATTTATTTTACAAATTTTCCTAATACCCTCATATCTTTTCTTTAACCCATTTTAGACTATTATGTGCCCATTTTCCCCAAAAAATATTTTTTGGCTATTTATTGCACTAACTTCTATAGGGTTGCTTAATGTTATTCACATTGGACACCTTCAATTATTTCATAGTATACTTCTTTATATACAACATTAAGGTAAGTAAAGTTATGTGTTTTACAATTCTATCTTTTTATTTATTTTATTTGCTACTTATTGCACTTTAATTAGCATCAACATTATCTATTATCATGTTCTATTTCCCAAAGCACCATCTCTATTTTACTTACGTGACATGTGATGAGCTAAGAGTGGGGAATATGTATACACATAATAGTTTAAAATTTTTATCACTTACTGACACTTTTTATCTTATAATAACCCATCGTGTCTCAATCTCTTTGAGTACATGCCTTAGGGAGTGCACTAAGAAAGGGGTGGGCAGACCATTGGTGCTTCGTAAAATTTTTATCACTTTTTCCACTTAGCATATACTTACTTATCTCCTAAAAAAATTTAACCTAAGATTATTATTATCTATCCTATTGTACACATTCTATTTATTTCTCATGTTTTATCTTCATTATTCTTACCTTGACCTCTTTTCACTAGTTGATTGTACTAGGTTGACTAGGATGACCCTATATAATTTTCATCCTCTAATTACTATATAGGGTTAGTAGGGTCAAACCTATAATATTTAGGTATATTTTTCACCTAGAGTTTCATTAGCCCTTAGGTTAACCTAGCTCGAGACCTAATGATTTATCTCTCGAAAACATACAAGGTCGACTAGGTCAACCCTATATAACTAACATATTTGGAAGGATTTAGGGCAAGATCCCCCTATATATATATATATATGTATGTATGTATATATATATATATATATATATATATATATATGTATATATATATATGTATGTATCTATATATATATATATATATATATGTATATATATATATATAAGTTCATTTCTAACCATTTGAGAATAGAGAAGTGAAGAAGAATAAGTGAAAATGAACATCTATTTATTGACCATTATACTTGAGGAATAAAGCTTAGGGTTCCATACTTTCTTTACAGAAATGGATCTTATCTTATAAAGAAGAATATTGGATGTATAGATAGGTTGTGTAACCTATATCTAATCTATCTATGTTATCCTTACATGCCATAACAATCTCTTGAAAAGCACCTTATCCAAGGGAGAGATTGAGGCTCGATGGGTTTGTATTCAAGGTAAGTATTCCTAAATTTATTTTTGCTTTGTAAGAGTAGATAAATAATAAAATTCTAAATTTTTCCATGCATTAGGATTCTATATACATTGATATGAGTATATGTATCCTATGCATGTTTAGTTTAATTTGTTTTATTTTTAACCCCTACTTTATGACATAAGCTTTGGTGTGTACTAGATTAGATTTACTTTCTTATTTATTAGAATAGAGTGAAAATTAAACTTAGGAATATTTTAGGGTTATTGCATGATTGTGTTACACTGTAGGCTTTGAAACCCTTCATATCATGGTGTATTGTGACAAGCGATACCCTAATCAGGTCTAGCTTACCCTAATCTTGGTCATTATCCAACTTAACCAATATATTCTCTATCAAAAGTGTAGGTATGATCTATCTTCTCCAAACCAGGATTGATTTATAGACATGATGCATTTCTAATTCATACACAAAGAACCATTAAGATATAAAACTTCAAAATGTCCTACAACATCACTATGAATCAATTCTAAAGAATATAAAGAATTCAAATCATGATTCTTTTGAAAGGGATTAATATGTTTCTTACCACGTAAATAACCTTCAAAAATTTCATGATGAGAAGGGTAGAAAGAAGTCTAACAACAAGATTATTTGTATACATATCATATAAACTTATAAAATTAACATGTCCTAATCTTTCATGCCATAATTGAGATTCATTCTTATTATGCAATGAAAGTAAAGATGCAGAAGAAGGAGAAAATATATATAAACTATTATATTGAACACCTTCAACACTAAAAGAACCAAATTAATTTCTAATGGAAAAACTATCTTTAAGAAATATTAAAATAAAATTATCATTTGTAGGTTGAGAACAAGATAGAAATTTTTTTTAGGCTTAGGTACATAAAAAGCATAATTAATAACAATATTTAAAAAAATTATTTTCCCTACTTAGTTATTTATAAAAAAACATTTATCTCCTAAGTAAATTATTTCATAGATATCTCTAGAATCACATAAAATATCAGATAAGCATGTCATATGGTGCAATGCACCGCTATTTAAGATCCACTCATTTTCATTTAAAGTAAATAAAGAATCATATAAAGCAATAACATTCGATTCCCGATTGTCATTCTGATTAAGGTTTTAATTATTTTGCTTGTTTTATTATGTTTCTTCCCTTTTTTATTTTTATAAGTTTGATTGTTATTTCTAGCCTTATTTTTATAAAAATTTTCCCTTCTATGACAAAATTTACTACACAGATTATAATTTCTATTAAACTTAGGTGTATGATTCTTATTACTAGATTTTTTATTCCCATATTTAATTTTAACAGAGTTTGGGTTAGATTTTTGGTTTTTAGTTTTATTAGAAACATTATTAAGATTAATAAGTGCCTAATGGTATTCTCTTTTCTTAAATTAGGAGAGTAGGCAAAGTGGTAAGATCAGATATATCTTGCTCAGTTTGATACTTAAAATTTAAAATTGAAATGAAATTTTTAAAATTTTCATGAATATTTAACTCAATGATAAAATAAAGTAACTAATCTTGAATCAAATTACAATTACATCTATCAAAATAATCTTTAATGTTTTTAATTTTAGAAAAAAATAAATAACTTGTTCATCACCCTTCATAGGTGTAGTTAGTAATTCAAAGATTAATTTAATGATCTTTGAAAGGCAAGTGAGTTCATACATGAAATCAAGGAGTTTCCAAGTGTCATTAGGAGACTCCTAATTACCAATGTGAAGAAGGAATGCATCCTTAACACTCCACAAGATAATGTAAATAGCTTCCTATGATTTCTATTGAAATGGCATTGGTAAGTTTAGGGGTCACATGTCATTTATAATGGTATTTTTCAATCCTAATGACAATATTACATAATTTACAAGTCATAAATTCAGCTTTAACATGAATTTTCCATATATTATAGTTATTTCTATTAAGTATTTAAGATAGTAAAATGGGATGAATCCATAGCTTCCATTTAAATAAGATAGTAAAAAAATGCTTTAAAATTATGTTTTTAATGAATTTTTGAAATATTTTTAAAAATAAAGTGAATTTCACATGCAACTATACTTAGTTACATAATCTAGATGCAAAACAATTCAAAAAAATTGAATTAAATTTTCACTAATATAGGTGTGAAAAGAGTCACACTCAAAACAACCACTTAAACACTATTATTAAAAAAAGTGTAAAAACATTAATATAAGGCTTGAAAAAGAACATGGAATACTCCAATGCATCTTTAATGTGTCAAATCCTAGAGATCAACTGGTTACATGACTATGTTTGTCAAAATACAATTCACTAGGTAGAAAGTTGAAAATAAGTTTGACACCAGATAGAGGTTTACACATGAGAAAGTTGGCACGAAAACTAAGATTGAAATTCAAATTAATTTAATTTAAATTTAATTTTAAAATTTTCATAAAATAAATGAAATTATATAATGGGGGATTTGAACATAAGACCTCCATTGTGACAAGCTTTTAACAAAATGAAAGCTACCGACCCTTCTAAGGGTTTACTTGAAATTTTACATGCACTAATTTAAATTTATATCTATTTTATATGATTTTTAAATAACTAAATAAATATATTATTTGCATTTAAATAACATAAGTGAAAAAAATAAAAATAAAAACAAACTTTTTGGTAATTCTTCATTTTTCCAAGGTGGGACTAACGGTTTAGAAAAAAAATTAATAAATAATTTATGTTTTAAGTACTTATCCAAATACTATATGGATTCAAAAACATACTTGTATCTTCACAATGGAACTCCTATAGGTGAATAAATTGTCACAAAAAATTGAATAGGCCTTTAAAGACTTCTAAACTTTACCAATCCTCTTGATTTTTCTTACTAAAGATGAAAGAAACATACAAATAGAAATTTGGCTGAGGAATAATTTTTTTCCTAGCTCCCAAGTTGTATAATGGTTCCACACATATAAAAAATTCCATATTTTTGATAAAATCTTCTCAGGGTCTAAAAAAGATCTTAACCTTCTTAAAATTGCTTAATATTGCTATTTAATGACAACCAAGCCTAAAAATGATTGCAAAACAAACTTTAAATTTAATCACTAGGCATGGGTCATACACCAGGCCAATGGAATCCCAATATTTGAAAAAAAAACTATTTGAATAAATTATATATCAAATATTGATATTTAATTCAATATAATTTTTCTGTCAATCTTCTACTCTCCATAGGCTCTAATTCCATGAACAATTTCATGTAGTATGTAGTAATACACATGATTAGATCTATAAATGTAAATGAATAGTCAAAGTATATGAGATAAATGACATAGATATTTTAAAGTGGGAAAACCAATAGGAGGTAAAAAACTCATGAGTGATATTCAATAATTGAGAAACAATAATAACCCCAATACAAATTCTTCTCCTTCTCACTTCTTCACATAGTGCTTCAAAAAAATCACAAATTGAATATGATCAAAATAATTTCATATTTGAATGAATTAAAAATAGGGGTAAAACCCTATTTTATATTGAAATTACAAGGGTGGTGAATATTTCAAAAATAATGGGTCCATCCATCATGATAAAGTCATTTAATTACATTTTGGTAACTCATTAAATAATTATAACTTTATTTATTTATTTTCATGAGGTTTCCACCTCATGTTAATAAATAATAATATGTTATTATTTAATAAAATTAACAGGGCTAAGGGTCAATAATCCCACTTAGGATTAAATTTTCTAACATAAAAGGTGTGATCTTTTTACATATAAAATACCTATTTTTAAATTTATGGACAAATTCAAAGATGAAATTGTCTATGAGTATGTAAGGCACACACATAGAGATCGATGGCTAGAAGATAAATTAAATTTAATTAAGGATACATTCCTAATTGGTCCTATTTTTTAAGTATTTGAATTTTTAGAGAATTACACATTAAAACCACAAAGAGAGGTTCTGTCACAATACTACAATTTAGTACAAGTTTACTTTTTGTGCATATAGTATTTATGCATTCACCTGATAGTATAAATTATGATAAATAAATATTAAGAGAGTACCAAATTTATGTCAAAAATGATAAAACACATTATTCAAAGTATTTTCAAGGTTGCTTTTAGTTATTTTATGAAAATTTTAGTGAAAAGAACATAACTTTCAATCAACATTATATATGGTTAGATAACTGAACATCACAATTCAAGAATGAATGGATGTTCTTCTAGTTGAATAGGATGCATGCTTGCACTGGTGTACAACATATTTGTATTTTCATTAAATCAATCCATGTAAAATTGATAATGATGGTGTAGGAGCATGTTTCAAAAGAGCACAAAACATAGTTAAATGGTGCAATGAATATATGGGCCATGGTGCTCAACAAAAGTCCATTATTCACAAATATTTTTATATCATGAAGGATGAAAAATTAGAAATATATCAAGATTATATTTTATTAATAGGATCAAGTGATTTACACTCATTTCGTATATCAAACATAGGTTCTTGGTTAGTTCATATGAGGCATATGGTATGCTTTTATTCTTCGTGCATTGACTTTATTTAGAACGAGTGCAAGTCACATGAATGGATGGATGATTGGAGTTATAGGACTCTAGTTCCAATTTTCACTTATTAGGTTACACCAAAATTACAACTTAAATATATGACATCATCACATGACTTTGACCATGTGTCTAACCTAGTGAAACTAGGTACTATATTATATTTGACATGTGTTTCATTTACTAAATTTGGTAAATATATCAATAGATCATGTTATTAAATAATGTTTTATTTTATGATGTATAGAATTTTTATATATTTATTATATATGAGTATAATGAGGAGGGTAAAAACTACTACTTGTGCTAATGTGTAGAAAAAAACAAAAATTGACTTTTGCGGTCATATATGGGGAAAACATTCATTATTCTATTGGGTCTATTGTAGTTACTAGAATTTGGCTTCGATGTTATCCTATGAAAAATTCTAATGTATGGTTGTTTAAAGAATTAAAATTACATAGGAATATACTCAACTATTAAAGTTTGGTTATTGAAACAAATGTTTAGTTGCACAAATATTGTGGTAGGCCATTGAAAAGGATTCCATGGAAGGTTTGTGATTATGACCATGAAGAAATTCTTGATACTATAAATAATAGAGACAATCCTAGTAGTTCCTTAGATTTAACCAAAAATGTATGTTTCTTGATGATGCCATATGATCTAGGTGCATCTTTAAATTATATGAATCAATGTTGTAAATAGGTAGAATAATTATTATGAAGTTTATCTAGTATTAATAAGTCCTTATTTGGGGAATAAAAGTGTGTTTAGAGTCATTTGTGGTGTTTGGAGAGTTTCCCTCCAAATTATAAAATTTAAATTTTAAAATTTTCTTAGTGTATTTTATCTATTGGCATGTAATTTAAGTTATTTTATATTTGATTCAAGGTTAAAAACTCATTTGAACCCTTAAAACCCTCAATCAAGGTTTCATTACTAAAAGGTATTTAAATTATAAAATACTTTTCCAAATGAACTAAAACTTTGTGAGAATTTTGGGAAGGACATATACACCCTGATCCAAGTGATTTAAGATCAAAGAGAACTCCATAATTGTAGGTACAGAGGACTATTTTTATGTACACCTGTAGAATACTATTTTTTATAAGTTTTTATATGAGATATGGTGAGTTTTTTATTGTTTTGAGTTATAAATTTTTTATAAAGGATGGAACTTGTTAGAAATGGTAAAACACTACTAAAAACCTAGTAATTTAGTGTTACAAGATTTGTTTTTTTAAATTGATATATTTTTTAAAGAGAGGAGCAAACCTAAGAAGTTAGTGACTAGTTATAAGAAAACATTTTGGCAACATTTTAAAAGGAAATTTAATCTTGAAATTTTTAAAAATAAATGGTGATCTTGAACCTTTTGTTGGTGTTTCAAACCTTTTATGCCCCATTCTAATATCTTTGTTTACTTATCTTCTCCTTACGCTATCTTACATATAATATCAATAATTGACAATTATACTTCTTATGATGATCATCTTTACTAAAAGATGTTTTAATGATTTTAAATAACCTCATAAGTTATTAAAGGTGTTAATAATTTTAAAAAAGCATAATTGACTTACAACTGCATAACAAAAATTGCCTTCATTAGCCCTCTAGACCTTGTAGCCCTTCAAACACTAACTTTTGAGGATAAATTTCATATAATAAATCATATAAAAAAAATGTACACCATTATAGACACCCATTTGGCCAAATATATTTGTTATGAAGACTCTTAAGGTATTGATCTCATAAACATGTCCAATTTGCTTTAAGATGGTCCCAATTAGGTATCTTAATGGCTTCCATATTGAGTTATTTAATGAATGAAAATTCCACATGTATGAATATATTTATAAGCACTAAAATATTTTTTAACATGTTATAAACATTCTATAGATATAATTTGAGTGACACCTATTGAGTTTTGTCATTGATGTCAAAGATGACTAAACCTAGTTGGTAGTGTGTGATGTGACATGGGGCATTGAGAGAGTGTTGTCAGGAAAGGATGTTGTCATGAAAGAAAGAGAAATAGATAATTTGAAGGAAACTAATGTCTTATGTTTACATGAAGGTACATGTTATTGATATCAAAGTTCATATGAAGCCTAGTCATGAACTTAGTCATGACATGAAGAGGTATGTGCATGAAAATGGATGAACATAGGCATGTGATGGTTTTTTGGCACAATTTGAGATTTTATGAAAGGAATTTAATCATTCATGATATTTTTAAGGTGAGACTACAGGGGTATAACCTTCATTCTAGCTCTCTACCTATACCTCTCCTAGACCATACCTAGCCTAATGAGGTATGAAGATAAGATTTTAAAGAAAGTATGAAAATGTGAGCATGGATAGAGTTGAGATAATTTATTTTAGGTTAGGTATTTTCATAAATTTTGAGGTCATGGTTTGAAGGAGATTTCATGAATCAATGTTTTAATCCTTCTCAAGTTTACAAAATAAGGTCTTAAGATCTAAAAATCACTTTTAGACATTTTTTGGCATGTGTAACCGATTAATGGGAACTTTGGATATTAAGGAGATATGGGGAATGGTTCTATATAACATATATAGTCATTATTTTTAGATTCAAGGGGAATTCTATTATGAACAATCATTAACACCAAAACCTATGTTAAACCAACCCTAATAAAGACTCGATGTGAAAGATCTTGTTTAAATAAGTTTAAAATAGATTAAAATGACTATAAAATCTATTATAGAATGTATTCAACTCCCCTAGGCACCTCCAGGTGGTGGTGGTTTGTCAGATGAGAGAAAATTCATAGATATAGACTTATTTATCAAGAAGCTATTATAGCTCTCAAAATTTGTATTGGTAAAACAAATAAAATAGATGGGAGAAGAATTTAGAGACTAATTTTTCATTTCCATGATGATTTATGGATATTTTATATCTTTCAAATTTTTTGATTTGGTCATCAAAGTTAGCCATTCATAGGTAGACCTAATGGTGAAAATAATGCAAAACCTAGGTAGAGATGAGAAGATGGATTTAAGGGTCTGAGCACATCATATTGATGAAAAAAAGTTCATTAAGAGTTTATTTATGAATTTTATGTCATGTCCATGCTTTTAATAAGTTTTGTAGTTCAGTGAATATGGTGAAAGAGTTTCTCACAAAATGACCTATCTGGTTTAGATAAGATGATGTCATATAAGGTCAATAGATTGGTCTACAAGACCAATATTTTCCATTAGAACATATGTTACTTATATATTATGATGGTATAGAGATATCATAATATAATTTACATGCATAAATAGTCATGAAAAGTGTCTACATAGTTGTTGGAGGTCTAAGTCATCACGATTATTTTTGAGGTAAATTGGTAGTTCTGATTGAGTGAGTTATAGAAATGTTCTTGATCCTTTATCTCCTGAGTGAAAGTGTTAAAATAATTTGGTGATGAAACTGAGGTCATGGAGAATATATATACATGTTTTTTTAGTCATATTTCATTATATTAATGGTTTTTTATCTTTATTTTTATAAGACAGACTTTTAAGGTACATAGTCCTAATACGAAAGTTTGTGTTAAAAGAGATTGCATGGTATGAGTGAAGGATACAGTTCTAACCAAAAATGGATAATTTCATTAGATTTCATTATCTAAGTGTTTGAATTATTTTTTATTTTTGAATAACTCCATGTGGGCCCAATAGGATCAAGCTTTGACACTAAGAAGATAGACCTAATGTAATTAGGTATCCATGAGACCTAAAAGAGAAATGAGGCCTAATTGAGTTGTTACACACCAAAAAGGGTCCAAATTTAATTTTAATAATTTTCATAAATTTTTATGAGACCTATTCTATGGATGACCTAATAGGTTGAAGGTGTATGGCCTACCAAGATGTGTGTGACCATGAGACTTGTATATATACTAGGAAGTTTAGGCCTATTTCATAAATGAAACATAAGGAAATAAAATATTTCTTGGTAGAGAAGAAAGAGGTCTTAAAATGAGACCATAATTTTTTAACAAAGTTTTTTTGATCAAAATACATGAGGTGGTTGAGTTGGTGTTGAGTCACTTAGGGAGTTAGTGCTTCCTTACAAGTAGGTGCTTACTAAATACTAGGCATGTCGGTGCTTAACTTCTTTAGGATTGGTACTCCACATTGAGTTAGTGATAAATAGAATTTGATATTTTTTTTTATAGGACTATATTCCATTTTCAAAGATCGTTGTGGGTTTTCTTCCCCTTGAGGGTTTCCCACTCCTATGTGTGTTTTATTGTGTTATGCTCATGTAAATGTTATTTATGTGTTGCTACATATCCATATTTATTTCATAGTTAATGAATGATTGAATATAATTCAAATAAAGTTTTTGATAGAATGATTCAAACCCCCACTCTAACTTATTGTGATTCCAACAATATTAATGCGTTAAAACTTCTTGAAAGCCAAAATCTCACTTAAAACCTAGGTAGGGTTTTGTCACTGATAGCAACCAAAAAAAATCATAACTTGAGTTGTAAGGAAATTAAAAATAACTTTAATTTTCATCATTTTTTTTTTGACCTCATCTTCAATTATTTAGTTTATAAGAACTTCCCAAAATGTATCTCAAGGGAAAGACAATTTACCAGTCTGTTATTTATGAAAAATATAGATTTGATTGAGTTTATGAACATATCTTGAGAAATTTTGCTCTCCAAGGTATAAAATTAAATCATATATCTTTATATGGATGATATGTAACTTTATTATTCAAGGATCATGATGTGATTGTACCTAGATCATTTTCAACTATAAGATTTGTATTGAAAACTATGTTCATAGCTCATTTTTAGGACAAGACTTGATTTAATCTTTCAAACTATCATGGAAATCATTGAGAGAAACATAAAAAATTAATAATCATGATAAAATGGATCAAACTATCATTCATACATATAGGTGGATCTTATAAAAATATGTTTCTTCAACTCATTCTTGAGTCAAAATATGCTTGCATTCTCATTTTTCTTTGTTTGGACTTATTCTCATTTCTATCTTGGTTTGGACATGTATTAGAATTATTATAGGTTATTTTATAATTAAATTATATTTAAAATAATTATTAGGATATATAATATCCTTTATTCATCACCAAGACCTATAAACATGACTTTAAAAAATCCTTTACCTAGTATTATGATTTCCAAGATCACAATTGCAATCTTCCAAGGCTAAAACGGACTTTCAAGTGAACATCACCTATAAAAGATGTTTTATACATTGAATTAACCTAATAACATTAAATATCACTTATTGAAATTTTTTGACCCAATCATGAATATAAACTATTAAACACTTTATTTTGATAATAGGCAAGAATGGGTGATCTGTCTCTTAACCCAGCATGATCAGAGGCCAAGAATGTGGTCCTAAATGTTATTATCCACCCTTGACAAGGTGGTGATGTTATTTTTCAACCATGATACTTCAGAGGTATAAATATCCAACTTGGCTCATATGTTGACAACATTTGTTGTTAGTGTTTCTCAAGGCCAAAATTATTGCAAAATTATGTATCCGCATGGATTAAAAGGATGTGGTAGTGGGAAAACATGTAAGTTTCACATCCCAAGGTGTTATAAGCTACATATTTGTAATCAGAGTCTAGGATGTGGAAATGTCTATTGGAGGCAAATAATCTATATTTTAACTACATAAAATTTGCAGTGTAGGACTAATCATATAATCTTTTGCTACAAATTCACTGATTATTTTTTATTAATGGGATTTAAGGTGATTGTATAGGATTTATACACACATAATATGGGTTTTTTATTTCATGGATATGACTTATGGTTTCTATTTTATGCCTACTTAACATTTGCTTAAAAAATAATAATTTTGCCTTATAATGAAATGTCATCTTGAGCCTAGAATGGGTGATTTATCTCCTAATTGGGAGTGATCTAAGGCCAAAAATGTTTTAATATATGTCAATAACCACCATAAATATTTTGGAAATGATATTTTTCAACCACGAGGCCCTAAAGATAGAAATCTCCAACTTGTCTTTCATGTTAATAACATTTGTTGTCAATGTTGTTTGAGATTTGAATAGGTGCTCCATCTCCTAATTAGGAATTATCATAGGCCAAGAATGTGTTACTAGATGTTATTAAAAACCCCCTATGTGGTGGTGATGATAATTTTTATCCATGAGACCCTAGAGGTAGAAATATCTAATTTGGATCACATATTGACAACATTTATTGTCAATATTGCCCAAGGTTATGATTATTAAAATATTATGTATCTACATGGATTATAAGGCCATAATAGTGTTAAAACGTGTAATTAACACATATTAAAGTGTTATAAGTGAGTAATTTTTAATCATAGGTCTAAGAAGTGGATATGTCTATTAGAGGCAAATAACCTATCTCTTAACTACATAAAAGTTGTATTGTAGGACTGATCATAGAATATTCTACCATCAATTCATTGATTCATTTAAAATCATGGGATTTAAGGTGAAAATATAAGGCTTAGACATGCATAGGATGGTTATTTTGTTTTGTGGATATGACTTACAGTTTTCATTTTATGCCTATCTAAATTTTGCCTAAAAAATAGTAATTTTGCCTTATAGGAAAATTTCATCTTGATCCTATAATAGGTTATTCATACCCTAATAGGGAGTGATTTGAGGCCAATAATATGGTACTAAATGTTAATTACCACACCTTATATGTTGGTGATTCTATTTTTTAGCCACGAGGTTCTAGAGATAGAGATTTCCAACTTTGTTGCATGTTGATAATATTTGTTGTAATGTTGCTTGAGGCTGGAATGGGTGCTCCATCTCCTAACTAGTATTGATTAGAGGACAAAAATTCAATCCTAAAATCAATGATAATCCACCTAAAAAGGAGATAATATGAGCCTAAGTCACTTTAAAACACCTCTATGTCCCTGATAGGGAAACAAACACACAGTTTAAAAAGGATTTTGTTTGGGAGTTTTATAAATAATTTAATTTTTTTTATAACTTCCATAGATTTAACCCATTTAAAACTATCCATTTATCCCATTAAGGGATCGAGGTGAACCTTAAAATTTTAATTTGACCCCCTAAGCTAATTAAGGGCTTCTTAAGGCTTAGAAAGACTAAATTAGGCATTTTTGGTTGTTTTATGTAGTGTAGAAGGCTAAAAACGTGCATGGAGACTATGATAACATCAAATTTCCAATAACTATTTCTTGCCTCTTTTGAATATTGTAACATACTTCATGAGTAAGATAAGGCAATCATCCCTCTTGGTTAGTGTCTTCATGCACCAACAATTTTGTAAATTGTGTTTGGTCTATACAAAGGGCATGAAATTGTGTATAATAGTAGAAATATGTGATTTTTAAGTTTTTAAGGTGGTTTGGAGGTTTGTGTAGGTATATGAGAGAATATATGGCAAAAAATCAGTCCTAAAAAGGCCTAAAACCTCAGTGGGTAGATCTATAAGAGAGTGTAGCTATTAGATGAGATCAATAAGGGTATTGAGATATTGAGAAGAGTTAAACAGGTTTTGAGTGAGGTGTTTGAGTTATTTCAAGGGTCATTAGACCTAGAAGAGAAGGTATATCAATCACGATCAATAGGAAGCCTAATTAGGCCTTATAGTGTTAAGAGCCTAAGAGGAAGAAAGGTGAGAAACTTGAAGGGATAGAGGTTTAAGGTTGTGATCATAGTTGAGTCAGATTGGAATGAGTATGAAGAGCATGGAAGGAAGGTTGGAAGTGAGAAATAATTCCCTAGAGTGAAGAATGAATAGTGAGAGAATGAGCAGTGAGAGTGAACTAGGCCTATTAGGTATTATAGCCTAAGATGGGAAAAATTGTGAAATAAGAGAAGGGAAGAGTTGAGGAAAATAAGGTAATTTTTGAGGAATTTTTTAAGTCATTTTAGGAGGTTTTTAGTTATTAGAGGTGGTTTTAAGTGTTAAGAGAACATGGAAGGAAACTAGGCAGGCAAGGGGAGATTGTGAGGAAGATTAAATGTAAGTACTAGAGTGGAGATTTTAGAGTGAGTTATATCTTGAGAGGTTATTGAGGTGAATATTAGGAATATGGAGAAACTTAAGGTAGTTTTGTTGTTGATAATAAGAGGGTCTAGAGAGAAAGCCTATTCAAACCTAGTGAAAAGGAGTAAGAACAAGGTATTGAGCAAAGGGAGTTTTTAAGATCAGAATTTTAATTATAGGTATCAATACATGTGATTAATTTTAATATGGATAGGAGGTGATAAGGTGAATGAATTTTAGGGTTGGAGGTCTATGATCTAACATTGTATGGGATAATCATCAAGAAGTGGAGAGTTTTGTATCTTACGAATCTTGTCAAGTAGAGAATTGTGTGAAAAGAGTGGTAAGAAGAGTGTTCTAGTATGTTTAAAATGTAAGGATGTATTATTAGTGTTTCCAAGTAAAAATATCAAATTATGAATGCTCTCAATTAGGTTAGACTATTAGAACTGTAGTTCAGGGTTTAAAGCCACCTAAAAACTATTTTCTTCTATTTAAATTGTGGAAAGAGTATGAGATTATGTAAAAGGTTTGGAATAGATGTATTTCAAGGGTATAAGTTGAATTTGAGGTCATATAATGTATATGAAGTTAATTTTTACCAAAAATTAGTTAGATATAGGCCTAAAACCCCCAAGGGATAGTCTTAAAAGGGGACAATGGTGCCAAATGAGTTTTATCAAGGCCTTGAGCCTTTATGAGAAATTGAGATAAGTTGTGAATGAATTGTTTTAAGTTTTTAGATGTTTTATTTTAGGAATATAAAATAATATCTAAGAGCAAGTAATAAATTACATGCCTAGTTAGGCCTAGTCCTTAAATCCAATAAGGGGCAGTAAGTAGATAAGGTGGAAGAGTATAGGTATATGCTTATGAGAATATTTGTTTGAAATTGAAATGAGTATGATAATCATGATAGTTATTATAGGAGTGAGCAATAAAGTCTCAAGGTGAATAATAAACTTTGAGAACATGAATTAGGCATACTAGGCCTTGTAATCCTACTTGGGTAAAAGTTTAAGATAGGTACAAGGAAGAGTTGGGGCCTTCAGGTAAGGTTGGTTGGCATGTTTAAAGATAGGGTAGGATTTTATAAGCTATTGGATGTGAATCTAACTACATATATAAGGTAGATGACAATATGCCTAGACAAACCTAAAAGATACATTGAGAGAGTGAACCAAGATTAATTGCAAGAGGAGAGTGGAGACTCTAGAGTGAGTTGAACTTTGAGAGGTGACACAAGTGAATATTATAGGATTGAAGAAGCATAAGTAAGTTTTGATTTTGATGATAAGAGAGTATAGTGAGTAAGTCCATAAACCTATTAGAAAAGAGGAAGGATAATGCATTGAGCCAAGTGAGTTTGGGATCAACATTGCAATCATAGGTATCAAAGGAAAATGTTTTATAGACATTTTTAGATGATAGAATTTTGACTACATGAGATATATTGGTATTATAATTCCAATATAATATAATAGATTATGAAATATTTTAAATAAATGTCTTTCAAAGAGTATGAAATATATTCAAAATTAGAATAAATTATTGAATAATATAATAACATAATTATACATAAAATTTTCATGCATTTTAACAACAATAAACAAACTATAATTTTTAAAAAGTGAAATTTTGAACAATATATGTATACGTGTGTGTGTGTGTGTGTGTGTGTGTGTGTGTGTGTGTGTGTGTGTGTGTGTGTGTGTGTGTGTGTGTATTACATCCATCCATAAAATACATAAAGGTGTGAAAAATGTGAACACAATACAGTATCCAAGGTGAATGCCATATAGGCATATACAACATGCCAAAAAAATATACATCAAGACATATAGGCATATAAAAAATTTCATAAAACATGATCTCATAATCATCAAAGTGTACTGCTCTATTTACCTTACTTGCAGAATCCTCTCCCTTGGATGACTTACTCACAACTTAAGGTCTCTGAGCATATTGATTGTGAGTCTTCTTTAGATGAAAACTCTCTTGTAGATCCAACTATTCATATGAAAATATTATTAGAAATTGTACCTACTACAATAAGGTACTTAAAAAATTAACATGTTAATTTATTCAAATCATACAAAAATTATTCATAGGTGCACTTACTACAAGATGGTATTCACAATTAATTTGATATTGACACTCAATAGGGTTAATGATAGGTTCACTTTGGTGAACATGAGTTTGAAATAGATCACTACTATGATTCAGTGACTTACTCTTGATGATGGAAGGCATATGTCCTTGTAAATGTATATATATATATATATATATATATATATATATATATACAAAATAAAAATTCAAAATTATAGCATAAACTAAATCATTGAAATATAATATAAAAAATTACAATTTAAATTGTCTAACTGTACCATGCCATCATGTTAATCATTTTAAAAAGACTAGAATACATTTCTAGAGGAGTCTGTGTAGATAAATGTTTTATGTATCAAAGATTTACATAAGAATATAGGATAATTAAAAAACACACATCCATATTTACAATTAAACATTATGTAATATAAAAGTAGACCATGTACCTCGAAGAGTTGTTGTGTAGATGAAATTGTATTAGCAACACCTACCTTTGTTCCCTGCTTAATAAAATGTCTTCTGTGGACATTAACTAGACATAAACATATCATTATTAGTCACTTCAACATGAACACATACACACACACATACAACATATATGTACAATAAAAAATAACTTAATTAATCATTAAAAATTACCTTCATATAGTTATAAACCATAGGTGCACTATGATAAATAGATGTGTTAGTGTGGACTCCACAAACTATTGTAACATAAAAATATTTCATATACACCAAATTACTTTTTAAATTATACAAATAATTTAAATTTAACAAGTCTAAGATTTTTTTTGTAATAAGTAAAATATTAAACATACATGGGAAGTGGTAGGAAAGTGATCAGATGGATAAAAAAATAAAAATATCAATATCATCTAGGCCCATGGAAAAACCACCATGAATGGACTGAATAAAATACTCCTCATCCTCACAAGGTCCATTCATGTAGTGCCACATGATTTTCTTAAGTGATCTCATTAGGTATCAATGCTAGATGAATCCTTACCACATCCACCCTCCCTAGGAGGATTATGACAAACCTAGCTCATATGTTGGATGAGGGTGTTAGTAAGCACCTTAAGTGCCTGAAAGGTATCGATATATATAGTATATTTGACTATAGAGGGTAGTGTCTCAGGAAGATGGGTTTTTTAAACACATGGTATCACTATATGATTAGGTGCACAATGTTCACCTAACCTATCCTATGTAGATCCCTTTTCCCTACCCTGGAACTCTAAGAATTAAAAATAATTTGGGATTTCATTCAACACAAATCAAAATACAATTTTCTTAGAAAATAAAGTGGGACCTCATTATTTCTTTAATGTGGGTGATCAAATACCATCCACCATCAGTCCTAAGAATTCTATTTGAGAAAATCATGAGTACACCAATAGATTGGAATTTGTTTGGCCATAAAATTAAGTATTGCAACAGTCCTCCCATCAATGAATAGGGCACAAATTTGGGCTTTAGTTGGGTTTATATTTCTTAGTGGTGGTCAACAATTTATTGGAATAAGATGTCCTATATTTGTTTCTATAGTTATCCCACCTATCAATTTGACATATTAATGACTCAACTTGATCTACTAATATCTATAGTGTGTTTACTAAGGAAATTTGGTGGGGGTTGTTTAAATGTGGATCCCTTAATGACTTAATCATATTTTCAAGTTTAATCTTATTTTCTACTATGTGGCTTGGTAAATCCTATTGAATACCTTGGGTGGCTTGAGGAACTATAGGAGGGCTAGGAGGGTTGTATGGGTAAGGAAGATTAAGAGAGTTTTTAGTTGAGGAGGGCTTGGAGGAATTTTTAGGCGAGGAGGGATTAGAGGCTTAGGAGGGTGAGGAGGGTTTTGGGGTTTTGGTGATGGCATATTAGCAACTACATGTGAATATGTATGCATTGAAAAACATAAAAATAAAAAATATTTGAAGAAAAATACAACAAAATTAAAAAAACCAAGGGTCTAATTTCACTAAAACATGTTATCTTATCTCTAATTAAGAGTGACATTGTTAAATTTATGGATAGGTGGCTGCAAAATGTGGATTATTTCTTGCTCAAACTTGTTAATCCAAAATATACGTTTTCCCTTCTTGCTCTTACGCATAGTTTCTATTGTGTGAAATGATAAATGATTTGGCTTTCACATTTTTTTATTGGTTTAAAATCACATATACTATTATTCTATGTATATGGTTATTACATGTACATAATTATTTTGCGTAAGTGGTTTAGCCTCAGTAATGACTGAGGATAAGTTTAAAAACTATGTATGTGGTTCTAATAACTATGTATGCATAACACTTATTCAAGGTAAACAGTGGAATTATGTCCACTTTTTGGCCCCACAAATTTAGTCGTACACCCCCAAATATTTAGCTAGGACATTCTAGAAACCTTTACTTTCACACTGAGCTATACCATAGTTTAATTTGGAAATTAGAAAGATGAATAATAGATCTAAGTCTATTTAGATCGACATAGAGCTATTGAAATTCAAACATAATATAAATCCAAGAACAAACAAAAGGAAGGGAAATATAAACCTATCTAATTAGCTACTAATTATTATATAACTACAAATACTCATCTAGTTATCGCATCCATGTTTCCCCAACATATACCATTGGCCAATCTAATGGCATGGCTTAGCCAAGGTGGGTGTCCTATGAATGTTCCAAGGATTACACATGACATGCCATAAAACCCAAACAAGATTTTTACTAAATTCATAGTTTGAGGACCTCAAATAATTTAAGATCATATACAAGAATTAAATATGCCCTTATCATAATAGAGGTGCAACATGAGGACATTGCCTATAGGTTATTTCCCCATTATTTAGGGGAGATTGCCTATGACTATTACCTAGGATAACCAAACAAGTCTATAACCACTTTTGATGGTCTAAAAGATGTATTTTTAAACCATTTTATGTTTCTTATTGAAATAATGATCTATACCATCATTTTAAAATTGATAAGAGAGAACCAAAAAACCCCATGAGCATGTTCAATGCTCTATTTCAAATACTATATCAGAGGTTAAAACACCCATACATATTAGTAGAATGCCCTACATATGGACCTAATTGAGGGAAATTAATCCTTTGATTCCATTGTTACTTAAAATAACCCCAACTAAACTTGTATCCCTATCATTGGATTATAACAAAGTTGCGAACATATAACACCAGATGGTACCACAAGGATATAATATAGGTGTTTTACCAACTTTAGGATAACCAAGAACTTATAACTATATTCCTAAGATTAAACAAAATCTCAACCAAGGAAATCCATTAATAAAACTCATCCTAGGAGCCTTTTATTAAATTTTTCATCTAGTGAAAAGTATAATGCCAATGAACTACATGCCTAGATGCTTACCGTATATACCTCCCAATCATGTAGTGCCATAAAATAATAATCAACATTTGGTTCCTATGGCATATAATAACATGGATATTGTGCCAAGAACTAATGGGTATGTTGTATCTTTTAGTGCTCAATAACTACTCCCATTATATTTGAACCCTTATACACCTATTGATAATGGCAATAACCATGCCCCTACTATTATCCCTATGTTTTTAAAAGCATGTACACCCTTGGGTAACCCAAAACCCTTAATATTAGGCTAATTGATCATTAATGTGGATCTAAAACTAGGTAACTTGAGGAAAATGGTTCAAAGACTATCCAATTACATGGTCAATCTATAAAGACAAGGGCCTAAAAACACCAATAATAATGTAAATAAACCAACATACGATAGAAAATTCCATTTATAGAGGTGTAATAACTAATTAAACACTTGACCTAATAATAATAATGTGCCCAATCCTTTTGATAGTGTTAACTACAATAGCCATAATGTTTCTCACCCTATGAATTTGGTAGTCTTAGCCATAGACACTTGGTGAGAATGGATAATACAACTGACCATGTAAAGACAAATTATGCCAAGTTTATAAAAACCTATAACATATTCCAAAATAATATGGATAACATGGAAATAGTTCCTACTCTTGATGATGATCTAAATAAAGGAGGGAACCTAAGCACAACCTTAGTGTTGGAAAGTTATGAATTTCCATTTGAGCATGATAATGAACCTAAAGGCAACCAATATGAGATAGATGATTTCAAGTAGTTCCAAAGGGTAATAAATATTTACTAAGGAGTAAAACAATAAATATTTTGGCTAGTTCTATTCCTATGACAGATATTTAGGTCTAACATGATGCCACTTCAAGTAATAACCCTCCCCTACCTAGATGGCCTTTCGTCTCTTATCAATCAAATGAATATGTAGAACATAATCCACATATCAAATAGAAAGAAAAATTAAAACTTATCTATGACATTGGAGAGGATTTAATGATAAACAAACATAACATAACTTTGTTTGAGTTTCTCCAAATTTATAATCAGATTGAATTTATATTGAAATAATTTTATTATAATAATGGGAAGAATCTATGAAATTTTTTGATGCACATGTTGCTTTGTATAAAGAAAATATTGAGACTCCTCACTCTTTCCTAAAAGTTATAATCTCTGGTAAGACCTTACATATTTTCTTGGTTAATTTAGGTGCTTTCAAAAACATCATTCCCTATGATATCTACCAATTTTGGGTCTTACACCTTCCAAATCTAATTGAAAGGTATTCCAATTAGATAAAATATAGGTGAAGGTAGTAGGGGAGATGAATAAAATACACATGCAATTGGCCTCAAACCCAAGTATTTAATAGGTTATTAATATCTGAGTTGTGGATATACCAGATGGTTATGGCATGCTCCTAAGTAGAGGCTAGTCAAGGATGCTCAATAGATACATGGAAACTAATTTTTCTCACATGTGGCTCTCATGTCATGACCTTCTGAATCAAATAAGAATTTAACATGAGCCCAAAATGATTCACATGATCAAAAAGTATAATAGAACTAATGAGGTTATAAATGAAGAGTCTAAACATGGGGTATACACATTAAGAGAATATACTAAATATGGTGGAGTCCTCTCAATCAATATGCTGATGGTTCAACATAATTTTGAGTTTGAATAATTTTACCAATTTTAGGAAGAGGACTTCTATGGTGTTCCTGAGATAACCTCATTTCAAAATGCTTCTCTGGCATGTGATAGTCTAAAACATGATTAGTCAAAACTAAATGAAGAGTTTTTATGCTCTTAACATGATGAAAAACCCACAATGAATAACTCCATCATTGCTTATCCCAAATAATAATTATCCACAATGTCTTGTGAGGTTAAAGACTTAGAATATGTCTGATGAGGGATGATGATGTAGAGCACGGTGATCATAGGGAGATCAAATATTTCATTTCAATATCTTCCAATGAGGAAAAGATAAATCTAAATACCCATAGGCCTACCCCTTGCACATAAAATCTATCTAAAGGAACATAACCAACCAAGAAACATAGTGGATGCTTAATGAAGGATGAAAAAATACACCAAGATGTTAATATTGTAGTTCCACTTCCCTTGAAAAGACCATCAACATGTGTAAAAAAATATGACTTGTGGAAATTTAAATTTGATGGTTCCAAGTCCAAAACAAGATGTGGTGATGTAGTAGAATTGGTTAATACAAGGGGGAAATCCTATCTAGTTACATACCACCAAAAATTTACTTTTACAAATAATGTGGCTAAATATGAGAAATTATTACATGGACTTTAGTTCATCCTAGGAAAGAAGGTGAAGAACATTAGAGTACTTTTCATCTTATAATTAGTGGTTAAATAAGTGAGGAACCAATTTTCATGCAATGATAAGTGCTTTTCAAAGTACCACAATTGAGTCTAGAACCTAATTGAATATTTTGAAGCATTTGGCATTCAAATTTTTCTCAAATAAAATAAATACATTAAAAATGCACTAACTATTGATGCAAGTACTTTAGAGCCTATTTCCAATACAAAGATGAGAAAATTCATAGTAAATATGGTATACACCCACTCAATCCATAATAATATCAAGAATTCCCATGTTTTTAATGATGACCAACACATATTGTGTTATGGATTAATATCTAGTAACATTATTATTGTAATGTAAATTATTACACAAGTAATAATTTACTAATAGGTATAGTTTGTTATTGGCTTGATCGAATATATTTTTAATAGTAAACAATATATCGTGATTAATATTTAGGAGATTTGGAGGTTTTTTAGGAGAGATTTTATAAGGATCTTAGAATCCCTAGTTATAGGAAATATCATCCTATATATTTGTAATGTATTCAAATTAAATTAATAAAGAAAAATATTATTATTTGTGAGATTAAAATTCTCTATGTGCACTACTTGTATTTGTGTTCATTTCTCTCTTTGTTTAATAGTGGTATCAGATTAGGTTTATTCACATCATGGAGTCTTGATATTTTATATGGGGTAGAAAAATTGTTGTTCATAGTTTCCCAATCTCATGAAAGGAAATATTTTGTGAAGATATTAATGTAGGTAGTTTAAGTCATTAATTTTTCATGTGATACAGATTTTAGATCTATGAATGCTTTATTTTTGTAATAGTTAGAGCATCATTGTCTTCCCCAAATTTGTAACTCTATCAACCAACTATTTGCTCATAGATCACATTTGAGCAAGCATACCTATCTATTATTTCATATATTACTCATTTTAAGTTAATTGATTCTTAGTATTGTGGAGATATTCTAGATTTGTGCACAACTCAAAAATATTAGAGTTAGCCCCTGATTTCATATATCACAATGTGGTTTTATCTATTGCCTACCTCCCACATGTGAAGTTTGATCATTATTCCACATTTTATACTAATGGATCTCAAATTCAATATAAAAGGTATTATAGACTTATCAAAAACTATGTACATATAATCTTGAAGATCTATATTTTTTTCTCTGTCAATATGTATCATATATTTATAACATCAAAAACTAAGCATGTAGTTTGAATTTCGGTTGCCTCCCTTCATAATATCTGGTGGCACATATATTTCAAAGTGATATTCTTGAATAAACTTATGAAACCATACTTCATTTAGATATATGAATATTTTAATTCAACTATTCTCCAAGCTATTCAAATTTAATATATATTTGTCAAACAATGTGCTCAGTATTTTTGATGTCTTATCAGATTACAAATTTGTTGATCTACAAATATTGCATGTTGTTTGTCATACTCTACCACCAATGTAAATCTACAAAGTCAGTTAGTACATTGGAAGTACTAATCAACATCATATTCTCTAATCAACCTATTTCTATAATCAATTTCCTACTTGATAGGTTACATGTTTAATAATCAAACTTTTTAACATCAAGAGTCTTTGTCAAATTTCTTATTTGAGTTTAATATGTAGTTCTAGTATATTTAATATTTAGTCTTGGGAAGTTTTCTTATTTACTTGGTTAATTTTTTTATTTATTCCATTATAATGTTACTCCTTACTGGTCAAATTTTTCATAATTGATTTTTTTTTCTATATTGAAAATTGATGACAAGATTATTAGAGTCAATGGGTCATATGTTAAAAATAAAATTAATACTCATGTTATTGAAGTTATTTGGGTCCATGTCAATAATGTTTTATAGGCTGTGTCAAGATTTTTTAAATGTCAAAAATTCATCAATTCATTATTATCAAAAGTTAGATTATTTATTTTGTGTCCTTTTAGTCATATAAAAAAAATCCAAATACAAAATATTGGGTCAATTGTAAATAGATGCATTTTTGGGCATACCCAACATCCGATGAGAATGTCAATCTTGTGGGGGGGGGATATTATACTCAAAGAAACATGCATATGAGCTTCAATTCATCATTAGGTAAGTGCTTAGCTTCATCTAATGGAGGTTGGAGGTATAGGAGGTTAGATGTCTTTCAATGACATTTCATTAGTCACCAATAATAGGGGTACACCAATGATGTGGTGACTTTTTTTTAGTTGTGTGTAGTGTGTTTTATTTATTTATTTGTGTGGTAAATAAATAATAATAAAAGTGTAATTCCTATTTTATTAATAACTATTTCCTTTTGTAATCCCTTTAAGTTAGAAAATGATGGGAATTAAATATGTGCTTATATACATGACATGGTTTGTGGTTATCCACGGGATAAACCATCATTTGTTGTTGGTAAGCCATGGGAAAAACCATTATTGGTTTTTGATAAGCCATTAAAAACCATTTTTCATGTTTATGATCCTTGGAAAAATCAAATAGTCATAAATTTAGATGTAGTACAAGATGATATTCCCCCCAAGTTTAGATTAAGGAGGTTTAACTAGGGATAATAATGTTAGTGGGGTGAATTTTATGTTGTAATATATAATAACATTATTATTGTAATGTAAATTATTACACAAGTAATAATTTACCAATAGGTATAGTTTATTATTGGCTTGATCGAATATATTGTTAATAGTAAAAAATATATCATGATTAATATTTAAGAGATTTGGAGGTTTTTTAGGAGAGATTTTATAGGGATCTCAGAATACCTGATTATAGGAAATATTATCCTATATATTTGTAATGTATTTGAATGAAATTAATAAATTAGAATATTGTTATTTGTGAGATTAAAATCCTATGTGTGCACTACTTGTATTTGTGTTTAGCTATCTCATTTTTCAACATATTAGACTTCATAATCAACGAATAAATATTTTCCAATAAAATTCTTGATGAAGATGGTCAATGAGACTTTGAGCTAGATGAGGATGGGATAATGAATATGAAGACAAATAACATACCCAAGGGGATAGTATCACTTGAGAGGATATTTAACATGGATTATCAAAAGGAAAAGGATATTTATACCTCTATTATGGGCATGTTACATGATCATTTTAACTTGGGAAATGAAAATGATCCAAAAAATGTGCTTCTAGGCACAACCAATACACTAGACGAGAATAAAGAAATGGCATAAGACCTCATAGATTTTAGAGATGTGATTGCATAGAGTTATGAATATATAAAATTACTTAACACCTCCATATTGATAAATACCATCCCATTGAATATTGGAGTCATGTCATTTAGATAGAGAAAAAGGCCAGATAATCCACTACTTGAGACACTAATCTTCAAAGAAGTGCAAAAATTACTTTCAATGAGAATCATATTTATAGTTAGTTATTCAAAGTATTGCAATGTCCTCGACATGGGTTGCAAACTTGGTACCAGTGAGGAAGAAGAATGGGGAGATTAGACATTATATGGATTTATAAAATTTGAATAAGACATCTAAAAATGATAACTAACCTTTTCCCTCATTAGATGAAGTTCTAAAAATTATGAATGGAGATCAAATTATGTCATTCTTGGATGAATACTATGATTATAATTAGGTAGTTTTCATCTATGAGGAACAAATAAAAATAACATTCAAAACTAAGTGGGGCACCTTCAATTATAGAATAATGCATTTTGGCCTCATCAATGTTAGTGCTACATTTCAAAAAGACATAGACATAAATTTCAATGACCATATGGATATGTGTATTATGGTGTACATGGAAAACTTGATATTATTCTACAAACATATATGTGACCATGTCAGAGATATGAGGATATGATAAAAACATGAGAGGATCATGGGATCCCATTGAACCCAAAAAAGTGTGTATTTTGGGTCACTAAGGGGAAGCTATTAGATCATATCATTGACGAACAAGGTATATCAATAGACCTTAAGATATTAAAATATATTTTAAAAATCCCATTTCCTGATAGCAAGATGAAGATAAAGTTATTCTTTGGAAAGATTAATTTTATAAGTTTCTCTCAGGATTTGTTGAGATAGTTAGTTGAATAGAATACTCAAGAAGGATGCTAAAATTTAGTAGACAAGTGAAGCATAGGAAAATTGCACTCAAATAAAATAGGTAATCATGAAGACACCAATATTAATCATTCCTAATTACACTTAGCCATTATACATCTATATCTTTGCCTCAAAACACTATATTATTATTTTTTTGATGAATAAAAAGGGGAAAAAGATGAGCAAAAAATGTGATTTATGATCTCCATGTTGATAAATTTTGAATTGAGGTACACCATAATGTAAAAATAGACATTTCACTAATCAAGGCTATCTATAAATTCCATCATTGCCTATTATGCAATAAATTATTTGTTGTCATGCCTTATCTAGTAGTCAAATCTATGATAATTAAAAATGAATTGGTTTTAGTGAAAAATTAAGTGGATGACTATCCTTCAATATTTTGACTTTTAAATTTAGTTAATGAACATTGTGAGAGTGTAAGGACTTATCAGAACTATTGTTGAGTTAGATCCATAAATCACTTGCCAAAAATATATGATTAAAGACATCACCAATGATGATTGGTACTAGGATGTTTTCCTTTATATGAGAAATAATGATTGTACTAATAATTTGAATTATACATAGATAAGGGAATTGAAATTTAAGAGCAACTAATTAATGATCAAATTAGGTGTTTTTTATATAAGTAACCACAAAGGCATCTATTTGAGGAATATTAATAGAGATGAAGCATCTAAAATGCTTAGTGATTTACATGGAAAGTAAAAGACTAGGCATGGTTTAGGGGATACCAAAACCCACTATATATATACATCAACATATTAGTGGCTAAATATATTCAAATATGTGCATTAAAATGTTTGAAACTACCATACATGTCAAACAACTATGCATAAGTAGCATACTCTGGTAATGCATCCACTACCAATAATTAAATCTCGACCATTTATAAAGTGGGGATTGGATTTTTTGGGATAAATTAACAATAATTCATCTAATAGACACAAATTCATTCTCACAACCATAAAATAATACACTCATTGGGTTGAGGCTCAACCATTCAAGAATTGCACAAATGACATAGTCATCTAATTTCAATAGGAGCACATCATCACAAGGTTTGGTATGACTTATGTACTGGTATGTGATAATGGACCCACCTTACCCTCTTTGTAATTATCAGAATGTGCATACCATTACCAAGTAATATTGAAATT
Organism: Torreya grandis; assembly: GCA_037957365.1. Classification (NCBI taxonomy): domain Eukaryota; kingdom Viridiplantae; phylum Streptophyta; class Pinopsida; order Cupressales; family Taxaceae; genus Torreya; species Torreya grandis. Next base: position 5,015,350 of record JARHVA010000180.1, on the reverse strand, counting down.
ATCTTCTAACCATTATCCATAAGTAAATGGACTAGATGAATCCACTAACAAGAATTTGATAAACATAATTAAGAGGACATTAGAATATAATCATAGGAATTGGTATACCATCTTGAAATGTGCTTTGTGGGATTATAATAGTATAAATTAGGCTATTTTAGTCACTTATCCTTACCATTTAGTTTATGTCCAACACCCTACTTTTTTAGTAACTTGTGGATTCCTACTTTTCAGTTTATAATTGATTATTTGGGTATAGATGATGAGGTAGAGACCACACTCTTCAATCTTATGCACTTTGATGAAAAACATGATTCATTATTTCTTAAATTTAGTAAACACCAAGAGGTTATTAAATGATGGTTTGAAAAATGATACAAATCAAACAAAAATTGGGTCTTAGACCTTATCCTTATATGGGTCAAGGATCATGAACAAAAGGGATAACAAAAAAATTTTGATGCCTTGTGATCAGATCCTTATCAAAATTTTGAAATATTGGAAGATAATGCTTTTCACCTAAGGTGTCTTACCAGTGAGGATGTTCCATTGACTATTAATGGAAATTTACTCAATAACTAATTATAGGCCTAACTTGTCCTAGGGGACCCTATAAATACTTTTTTATTTCTTTTTAATTTATTGTTTACTTTCATTCATGTTCCTTGTTTTAGTTTAGGTTTACTTTGTTTATTTCCTACCTATTTTCTTTGATTTTTGATGCTTGATTCAGATGTGTGAATTTTGTTTTTCAGTTGAACCTAATATTTTGACCTTAGGGTTACCCTAATTTTTCAACATTTTATAATTGATCAACTTATATGTAAACAACACCAATGGAATTCATATGCATGAATGCAAAATTTGTATTCTAAATACTTACATAAACTATCATATTTTCCTTGTATGTCTAGAATACTAAAGGCCAATGTTGAAACATAACATATGGATTTAAAAATGCATATTTTCTTATTTAAAAACCATCAAATGGATTAAAATAAATATATGAAGGAAGAATGTAGAATTTCTTTAAATTTGATTTTTTTTTTTATCATGAGATTTATAATTTTTCCTTGAAATAATGGCTTTGTCCCCAACCCTCCACAAATGGAAAAGTAAAATTTATTTTAAAATAAGTTGATCTAAAATGAAAATATGAAAATCCTACTCAAAAGGGTGATCTTGGTAACCTCCATCGTAAGCTTTCTAGCTTGATTGGCAGTGGAGCAAGTCCTTCAAAAGGGATCAAAGGTATATATATTAGGGATATGAATTATTAGATGGAATAAGAGAAATTACCATGGAATTACCCCTTAATCTAAATTTTATAATATTTTCCATTTCAAAATTTCTCACCACTTGGGCAAATATGATATGTTGTGTGTGCATGCAAAATAATTAAACTAATCACATAGCGCACACACTAATGGACTTTAGGTAGAATTTTGGTTTAGTATTTCATATGCTAAAGCACAATTTGACACCTTCATGATTTTATTTTACATTGGAAGATGACTAAAAACTAATGTTTTTGTTTAAATGATAACTTGAGATTTTGAATTCTTGAGATACTCAAAAGACTTGCACAACACACCCCATTTTTAGTCTAAAAAAGAGGGCCCTCTTTCCTATTTGAGTACAATAAGTTTATTTATTAAAATTTATCATGATTATATGCTTATCCTTGGAGTGTTATATTATCTATATTTTGGCTAATGATTTATCCTTGTAGTATAACCCTATTTTGTAATGTTGGCATTATGATGATCTTGAGTCTAAACTAAGTTATTTGACATGATTTACACATAGTTTTCATTTTATAAGGCTCATTTGCCTCTTGGATTTACATTTGAAAAACCCATTAAATTTTATCCTTTTGGTGCAAACCTAGGTTCTAGTTATGCCATGTTCCTAATCTGTCAAGCTCAAAAGTTGCTAAACCTAATTTGACTAAGTTGAGTTGACTAAGTCCAAAAAGCTAAGATCAATGTCATAAGTTATCTCTAAGTTTATTAATATATAGTATTACTTACTGATCTTAGATCAACTAATCCTGAGTCCTTTAAGCTTGAGTACCTGAACCTTGAGTTAGACGATCTCAAGTTGTGTTGATCTCTAAATTTTCCAAGCCGATCTAGATGATTACAAGAAGCCAAGATCAATACCTTAGACATTTATAAGAGCTTTGAAGCTGATTTTTACTAATTCAAAAGTTTCCATTTAGTACCATAATGAAGACACATCTCTTTATTTCATTCACTTGGAGCATAGATTCATCAATCTTGACTTGAATTTTAGTGCACTTACCCCAAGTCTTCCCCTTGACTATCGATCTTATAGATCAACAAATCAAGATAATTATGATCACTTTAATCTAATAACTTAAATATTTTAAACCCTTAGCTTTTTGATATGGTGATAAGTGTTACCATATTATAATCCCCAAACCTAATCACTACCATCACCAGGTATAAAAGTCTCCCAAATACATGATATATATTCAATCATTAAATTGAAAACTCACATTGATCTATCCTTTATCAAATCAATGACCAATACAATTCTGAGTCCTAAAGGCTTAATATCATGCAATATGATACAATTTTAGAAGCTAGGATATAGAGGATGGAATAAATAACCTTGTTAACTTAGAGACCCTGTGATAATATGACATGGCATGATCACATTCCACTACAGAAAATATAGAAGCTAGGATGATGAAATGTGGCGTTATCTCATGCACATATACCATGTAATAATGAATTAGGGCCATCTAAATGGTCAATGATGATTTCATCAAAGTAAATAACAAGCTAGATGAGGGGTTTTATGTGTCACCCTAATGATGTCAAAAATACCTTGAACCATAATTTGATGGGAACATTCTCATCATCGATCCATCAACCATGAAATCTAGGCTAATGAGATCTTGCCACATTGTATAAGATTGTGAGCTAAAATTTTATGCTCATATACCAATCACCCAAACCATCCTCTTCAAGTTATTCTCTACGTGAATGTTTATTTTAACTAATTAATCATTGAATGTTTCTCATATTTATTGATATAATCCTTCTTGATGATCCAATTGTATTAGTCTATGATGGATCAAGTTTGCATTATATGATTATAGAGTGGATGATCAAAGAGTACTTTACATGGTATTTATAGCATGATTAGAGGATGCACAAATCTATAAAAGTAAAGAGGAGTGGTGGTAGAGTTCAAGTAAGCTCATACATGTTGGTGAATGTGCTTAGTCTGAGGTGTGATTTATAGATTTAGTGGGGGGAATGACTAGCTTATTTTGAGAAATGATTGGATCACCCAATCTAGGCATAGTCTTGTCATGCACATTTGATTTTTGCCTAATTTAGTAGTCCATGCATGACATTCCTTATAGGTAATTATATTTTTTTTTGAAATTGGGCTCCCTTATTTATATATTGGTTTTCAAAAACATTTTTAGAGCTAGGTGATTTGTGAATTGTGAGAGAAACACATTTTTCTTAGACACTTTCATTAATGTATTTTATAACTTTCCTAGTGTAATTTCTCCATATTTTAGTCTTAGTTGTTATGCCAGTTAGGTTTTTAGGCTTAATTTTTATTCTAAATCCATTTGTTAATTAATCAAAAGGAATTTATATTTTTACTTGGAGGTATTTTAAGCTTCTTATTCATTTCCTATACATTTCATATGGTGGTTATATTCTTTACTACTCTCAACCAAATTCTTTCCTAGACTCTTGCACTATCCTTCTAGCTAGAGTTATGTTAGGTCTAGCTCAGAAAAGCACTAGTTTCAAGGGATTATCTCAATCAAACATTATAGATTCAAATTTATGGTAACATGACACATTTTCTTCTATTTTCCCTCTCTGATTTTGTATTTTTCTTATATGAGTTTGGTTAATTTAGGACATGGGTATCAACAGATGTAATATGAAATTGAATTTTTATCTTGATTTTTATTTCATGTTATATTTATAATTATTATAGCATATTTGCATCCATGGATATGGTAAACTATTACATATATTAGCCTCTCCTTTGATAGATTAACCTTAAGAAGCTATGATTTATATTTGAGCCCAAATATTTCAAATATCTTTGAAGAATATTATAGCCACATTCCAAATTTATAAGTTAGATATATCATAAAGACTCAGTTTATCAAATAATCCCATTATATGGAATTATTATAAATCAACCCACTAAGTGAAGGTTAGTATACCAAGACCTGGTAAATTAAAAAATTGGGGAAGTATTTTCTTTGTAGGATATTCTTCCTTTCAATATAAGTAGAGCCTAACAAACCCTTCCTAATTGTTGATGTGTAAAAAACATCAACACAAATGAACAAAAGAATCTCCAAATATCTCTCAGCCTAGGGTCTTGATAAGGAGTGTAAGAATTGTTAGGTTGTGGAGCTAAAAGCTTCACCAGGATGCAAACAGGAGAAGTTATGGAGGTTGCAGGAAGTGTTGCGAAGTGTCACAGACACCGGCATCGGTCAGGAAAACCGATGATGGTAGGAGGGAGACAAGAAGGCAACCGACGTCGGTCATGGATCGGCTGGCATCGGCACCCCCAGGTAGCCAGGGACTGATGTCGGTCACCTGTGGTTTGAGCTGCGAGTATGTTACGGGCAGTTGGTTGATGAACCAAGTGTTTGCATGTTTAGAGCTATTCTTAGACTGAGAGCTACAGATTTAATTATTATATTATTGTCTAATTATTGTTTGGATGAGATCTATATATGGACTCATGATTGTATTGTAAAAGTGTGCTAGAAAGCCAGAGAGCTTTTAGAGAGAGCTAGTGTAGCTCCTCCTAGTTCCAAGGGGTGCTGAGTGTGTATGATCAGGGAGAGTTGCAAGGTCTGCAAGGTCAAGGAGCTGATCCAATGGAGTACTGGTTGAAGAATCATAAGGACTTGGTGAGGCAAGGACAAGGGTTCTTTAGGGGTGTAGAGATGTCTACATGGTGAGTAAGGTCTAGTGATTTGCAGGTAGCAGCAGAGAGCAGGAGATCTACTTGGAGTTTCAACTAACTGGTTGGAGAGGTGAACATCAATTCTGTATCTGAGAGAGAGAGGGAAGAAGGTCTTGAGGTGCGGTGAACCTTTGAGGTGGAGAAGTGGCATCTTCCTTATTGTATATTCTTCTATGTATATAATACAATTGTTATTGTCTCTTAATTCCTATGTTGTTTCATATTTCATTACTTATTGATTCTGGTATAATTCTATGTTTATTTGCTAATTTCATGTGTTCTAATTGGTATCCTAACTCAGTAGGGATTGGAGCATGTTTATTGTTTTGGGGTTTTCCCTGACACATTATCAGAGCTAGGTTGGGTTACTAACAGGTTTTTAGATCTGGTAGTGTTTGTTGATTACAGGTTGCTCACAGGGGTTTCTGATTGAGTGGGAGTATAGCAATGGCAGAAGGAAGTAAGCTACGAATGGAAAAACTGAATAGCACGAATGGTCTGAGATGGAAAGAAAGAGCAGAGAAAAAGATATTGTTGGTTGGTAGTAGATCAGCATGAAGGAACTGAAGATGCAGATTTGCAGGTGTTGTTGCAAGGATGCTTTGGGAGGTTTCTTGGATGAAGTTGAATTTTGGATAACTGATTATGTTGCCTCTTTCCATGCAAGGTTTATGGTGAGCCTTGTCAGATTATTGACAAAGGGGAAGTAAGCTGATAGATTCATTACCAGTCTTGAAGATGAGTCTAATTTCTTTAGAAATTTGGTATGGGAGATATACTGTAACTCTCACAGTGGATACAAATTAGATGGTGGTAAGAAAGTAGGTATCCCTTCTACTATATTACTGTTTAGACAGAGATGTGTTTGTAACATAAGACATGTTTTTGACAACTAAAGAACAAAGCCTTGGTGTTCAAGGAGATGACAAAAAGATTAGGTCTGATTTATTCTGAGCAGTGCAAGGTTGATTTGATTATTTGATGCATCTCATGGGTAAAAATTTGTCACTAGGATACAGGTCTTCACACAAGATAAATAGGAGACTAACATCGGTATGAGGGAATCATGTCGACATCAAACATGGCGTCGGCCAGGGAGATGATTAGAGGGTCAGTGCAGGGAACTGACATCATAAAGCCGAGATCGGTCTGGAATGGATATTGGGTGGACAACTTCAAACACTCATGATAAGAGGGTAAGTGAACCTATATTCATTGTTCATCCTTACTGATGGTCAAGAACCAGGAGGATGTGAAGAAGAATGCAGGTATGATTTTGGCATATGAGGAGTGAGTCCTTGGAGATATATTTGTTGGTAGAGTTGTCAGTTGTAAGAGATGGATTCCCATTGAAGAGAGTGAAGACAGAAGGCCAAGGCATATGGTCTTGAAGAAGCTGCAGGACAGTTAGGAGCATGGCTTCAGTCAATGTCGTGTAACTATTGTGTTGTTTTTTATTCTTTGAAGTTGCGACATTATCCAGTTAAGAACCAGGTTTTGTACATATAGGGGTTAAAAGGTAAGGTTAGTTCAGAGGTGTGTCATGAAGGAGAGCAGCATCATAAGAGACATAGAGATTTTAAAGGATGGTGTTGGTGAGGTTTATTATGCAGGTTGCAGAATCGGTAGAGGAAATTGAAACAGGGTTTGAAATCGCATAATCTATTGTAGAAGTTTTCCCAAGTCAGTAAGAAATACCTCGAAAAGTATCAACCTAATTCGGGGAAGGAGTTGGAGGGCAGTTCAGTGGGACTAGTTCTTGTTAGGCAGGGTCAAGTTCTTTACTACATGGATGTGTAGGTTCGGATGTGGCAGGTGAATGACAGGTAATGGTGGGTGGTCTTCAGGATTCATCTTGAAGAGGGATCAAATCTACAGATATAGGTATAGGTGCAACTGTTTATCTCTAAGTGGGATATTGTTAGGTTGTGGAGCTAAAAGCTTCACTAGGATGCAAACAAGAGAAGTTATGGAGGTTGCAGGAAGTGTTGCAAAGTGTCACAGACACCAGCGTCGGTCAAGAAAACCGACAACGATAGGAGGGAGATAGGAAGGCAACTGACGTCGGTCATGGATCGGCCGACGTCAGCACCCCCAGGCAGCCAGGGACTGACGTCGGTCACCTGTGGTTTGAGCTACGAGTATGTTACGGGCAGTTGGTTGACGAACCAAGTGTTTGCATGTTTAGAGCTATTCTTAGACTGAGAGCTGCAGATTTAATTATTGTATTATTGTCTAAAATGAGATCTATATATGGACAAAAAGTGTGCTACCAGAGAGCTTTTAGAGAGAGCTAGTAAATTCCAAGTGGTGCTGAGTGTGTATGATCAAGGAGAGTTGCAAGGTAAGGTCATGATCCACTAGAACTGGTTGAAGAATCATAAGGACTTATGTCTTCAGGGGTGTAGATATGTCTACATAAAGGTCTAGTGATTTGCAGGTAGCAGCAGAGAGCAAGAGATCTACTTGGAGTATGGTTGTGTACTTGGTGAAAGCGTGTTACTAAGAGGTGAAAATCAATTCTATATTGGAGTTGATTTTTGGGACCGAGAGAGAGAGGAAGAAGGTCTTGAGGTGTGGTGAACCTTTGAGGTGGATATATTGTATATTCTTCTATGTATATAATACAATTGTGTATTGTCTCTTAATTCCTGTGTTGTTTCATATTTATAGTTACTTATTGATTCTGGTATAATTCCGTGTTTAGTTGCTAATACAATAAGTAATCACATGTGTTCTATTGGTAGAGCATCCTGATTTGGAGCATGTTTATTGTTCTAGGGTTTTCCCTGACAAGAATGAAAAAATCTCTGATGAGGAGTCACCATCATAAACTCTACCTTAGATAAGAACAAGACTTATCCTATCTATAGAGGATGATTTTTAAAAAATATAACGTGTTGTAAAAATCCTTGGAAGACTTGGTTAGGAGTAGTATGTTGAAGATTTGAAGGACTTGAAGAAGAAGGGGTTATGAAGGAGACATCAATAGGTATAAATGACTTACATTTATGGTAGAGGAAATTAAAATTGAAGAAGTAGTAATAAATCCCTCTCAACCCTATTCATCTAAGTGTTATTATTGGACAAATAGAAATCTCCAATCATAGAATAATAGGAGCAACCTTTTAGTCAGGATGAGGAAGAGAAACTGTAGCAGACCATGGTATTGTCTAAAGTAGATGTGACCATGAGACAACAACTGGAGGAAATAAAATTCTTCAAACAAAAACTCAAAGGTAAGGATGAATCTATTTTATCTTTATAAAAGGAATTAGAATAAACTAAAACCCAATCCCTTAGTAAATATAAATAAATAACTTAGTTGAAATAACAACTACCAAAACTTATATATTGAGTAGATTGTGAAAAATCTTGTCAAATCATAAGGGAAGTGAGGGAAAATTAAAAATTTAAGTGATCTTGGGGAAGTGAAGAAACAAAAGGAAAAATGATAATCCATATTATAGAAAGCATGTGAACTAGGAGAGAAAATTATTACTTGTAGAAGACCTACCTCTGGGTATGGACTCTTTCTACAAGAAAAATTCTATAGATTGTAGTTGTTGAGAATTTTATGTGGGTTTCCACATTACTTACCAAATTAAAAACAATTAATAGATTCCCATCAAACTAGTACACCTGAGCAACAAAATAATTTGTGTGAATTCTATTTGTGTAACTTTCTCATAGGACATTCATCCTTATTTTATTAATTTATGTGTGGATGAAGCTCAGCTTAATGATTTCAATTTTAAATTAAAAAATTGGATTGCATGGATGGATAAGACATAGGAATATTTTGTGTAAGTCAAAATTATTGGACCCTAAATGAGGCCCGAGTACCATAATCCATATAAGCTATGTAAAATTTTATAAAATATTTTATATAATATTATTATTATGGTACAACTTCGAACTATATGAGAAAATTAATATCTAATTATGAGGCTTACATTTAAAAAAAATAGTACAACCCTTATTACATGTGATTAGATGTGGGATACATTGAGTATTAATTAGAAGAGAAGAGAGATAATTTCTCGCAAAAACCTCAAATGGTGTTTTAGGAGAGCCAAATATACTTTATATCTAACATGGGAAAACATATGGTAAATAATGTATATGATACCATTGATTCTTAGTCATTCCAACATGGAAAAATAAAACAACTCAAGTAGAAAAACATTTTTAAATATGGAAAACCTATGTCAGGGCATATAAAGGTTACATTATCCCAATAAAATTGCACTAGGATATATCTTATGACACTTATGATGTCAATAATAAACTAGGAGATATTGTGTCTAGTAGGTAATAGAGGAGACCTTAGATTGCAAGAGTAATTGCAAAGAGTTAAGTGTGGGGGAAATTATGATCCCACAAAATGGATCTTTATATACAAATAATTACCTCATTCTTCCATTAAAATTATTTCTTTTAAGTGGATTTATATGATTATAATAGAACTCATTACTAATCTAAAGTATAAAATGAGTATTTTACCTTAGTTATTATGTGTAAGTTATTGTTACATCTTAAAACCACTTTGTTCTAACATTTTCATATTAAAGACATAAATTTTATATGTATAGATCATAATAATGTACTATAGTCAAATATAATAGTTTTTTGCAACAAAAGACTCTTCAGGAGTAGATTTAAAGATGATCCAAAACTCAAAAGATTTGGTTGAAAGATAATTCAAGAAACAAAAATAAAATAATTCAAATAATGCTATCTCTGAGAAGAGATGTTTTATTGATCAAATTTGCAGACCCAAATATATGCTTATCTCTAAGAAAAGATTTTTGATTTCCATTTCAAGTTACAGCCTCATTTATACATGTTCTAAAGGTGTGGGGAGGATGTGGAAGTTCACCAATCTCAAGGGAGATGAATTGGTTAGACTTCCATGATTTACAACAATATAGAATTCAAGGAATTACTATTTTTAGTAACTTATTATTTTTAGATTGCATTATTAAAATTGAAATTTGGGACACTTCCATTGGGTTTTAGGGGGTCAAACTTCATCCATCAGAGCTCGATGCAATCTCATGATGTTCCCCTCATTATTACATTTCCAACGGTTCAAACGGTGAGTCAATTGGAGCTACGATGCAAAAGTTATGGCTCTTAGAAGTTTCGTCATCAATTGGGGTGGACCCATCACCCGACTTGTCATCTAAATTGTTGCCCAAATTAGAAGAACACCAAACTATCTCTAAAGATCACAAGTCTGGATCTAAAGATGCCTAGTCTGACTCTAAAGATGCCTAGTCTAGATCTAAAGATTCTTAATTTGGTTTCAAATATGTTCATAATTTTTGCAAAGAATTATATAAAACTTGGTAAAGAACACCTAAAGATTGTGCATTGATGCAAGATATAAATTATTGATAAATAAAAATATAGTATATTTTTGGGAATAATTCTAACATCCATATATAGACTGTCAAAAAATAATAGTATCTATTTTTAGTGATAGTATTTATAGAATTTTTATTATGAGTTAATGCAAGTATTATGTATTGATCAACTAGTTTCCTCAAATCAAATGGTTATAAATGACAAAGAATTTTCCAATAACAACATATAATCATGCAAGGAACTATATCCAACACTTTCCACAAGTTTTCCTTTAAATGTGGAAAGAATGTTGTTATGTTATTATTTGAAATAAGATAATATTTTAGTTAGAGTATGATCTTGTACATTTATTTCCATATCTTAAGATATATGTTGTAAATATTGGTAATATATAAACATGTCATTTTGATGATAGAGGGAAGATGAATAAAGTATTAATAATTAGATGGTCTGAGTATCACTACTATCAGCATTGTAGGCATGTTACAAAATTAATAAGAATTTAATTTCATGAAGTTTTCACAAGTCTAAGAGTGTTTTGATCCTATTTTTGAGGGAGAGTAAGGGTACACTCAGTCAAAGAAGTAGGATCTATTTTGGTATTTATATATTTATTTCATACTATTATGTGTTTTAAAATTGTCATCCATTATCTTATGTAAAGTGTTGTGATATGTGTTTTCACCTATATTATTGTGTGGTAATGTGTATTTTTCAAGTAAGCTTACTTACAATATTTCCCTTCCAAATAAGTTACATTTCAAATAATTTTGTTTTCCAACAAATATATTAGCCATGTTTTTTCATTTCATTCAATTTACATTACTACAAATGGATTAAAGAGTCTATTTTACATTCATGCAATTCCGATTCTAGAAAGAGTTTTTTCCTTCCAAGTAATTTTGAAATAGTGTGTGTTTTATTTCACAATTTGTAGATCAAAATTTAATTCAATAAAGTGGATTAGAACATAAAAGTTTATGATAAAAAAAACACCCCAAATAGGTAGTTGTTAGTCATCATATGGCATACCTTACTACTGACTACCATTGGACACTACTTGGATTGACGTGGCACATTCATATACATGAATAGTGCACGATGAACCTCATAACATCATAAGTGTCATATAACAAATTTATTGTGTGAGGATATATGAGGTCTCTAAATATTATGTACTATGCTTCTAAATATTTTGTTGTTCATATCAATTGCTGCATACAAGTATTGAATAATAGAATTTAAAAACAAATTATATTTAATTTTCCTTTATAGAGAGAAGGAAACCATAATATGTAACTATTGGTCCCTTATTATGAAATTATTGCATTAAAAATGTCTCCTCTAATTAAAAATAGGAGTGTCAATACTAATTAGGCAAATATTGAAACCAATCCAAAGATTATTGAGTTAATGGTTTTGGAAACACTTTTAGTAAACTAAGATTACCATCATATCTATCCAAAGAATCCCTAAAATCTCTAAGATGTAGGTAAGGATTAGTGTTGACATATAAACTACAACTTGGTCACATATGTTTTCATGGTTTGAGATGAAATTACATATAGATAATTTAGTGTAAAGGTTAGTACTATGTGCTATTACTAGTAGTAAGTGAATTCATAAATTTTTAAGTAGTTACATTCATCAACATACACAACACCTAGTGCATAGATATTTTCTACTCTAGTTCTATTTATTCATATGTAGTTATAAAAAATTTGTTACGTTATGAATTTCTCTTTAATATATATTTTAACACTCTTTTATACTATTATCTATATGTTTTCTCTTTATTATCTTCATATCTTATCTTTAGTATAATATTATGGTGGAAATACTAAAAATATACCTATACATTCCAACGGTCATGTCTTTGTGAGACATGCCTCTTCATTAGATAGTTTTTTTTTTGATAATTTAAGGTTTGATACCTTACCATGTTGCCCAAGTTGGTAGAAGCCTCTATCTTAGCTTAGAGAACATTTTTTACTATTGTGGTCAATTTGGATTCCTAATGGTGATTATTTGCAACTAGTGTCTTATACTAAATAATCCTACAAAAAATTTACTATATTTTATAGTATTTTATTGTCCTCAAGATAAGATGAATAATATTGAGAGGGGAAATCCAAAAAATTCTATGATGTGAAAAAATTAAACCAACTCAGATCTAGCATGATTAAGAACTAAAAAATTGGACGTCTAACATAACAAATCAAAGTATCTTTGAGACACTCAGATGGATTTATAAGGATATGCTACACTATATTCCAATCCTTATATTCACTCTTTAGAGTGAGTAATTTTACACACTTTTCTTGTGAAGGTATCATATTGGAATTATAGATAATAGAAGTTATGTTGAGTTATTTCTAAAGATTTCCCAATTTACTCTTTTTATCCTAGACCATAGGGGGTAGCTAATAAAATATGCAAAGTACGTGGCTAAACCCCTAATGATTTTTTTAGTTTTTCATTCTACTCATTATATTCCATTCTTATTGTTTTATTTTATCCTAGAATAGATCCTAAAAACATTGACTCATTTTCCTTTATTTATTTTTATTTTATGATGCTTAGGTCAACTATGGCATTGATTTGAATAATGAAATTCTCCACTATTTATTCCAGTTGTTTCTCAATAGGTAATGTTGAGTCTGGTTCATATTAGGGTCTAGCAATAATTAAGGTTGTGAGTTACATTTTTTATCCCTTCTAAGTTCACACACCTTTCTATTTAATCCACCCTTGTGCTATAAATTAATGTTTGTATAATGGTTTCAATTTATATTAGAGTTAAATTATTTAGTCACACCATAATTTATCCTTTAGGTGTAGTCTATAATACGATGGGTCATACTAAAATACTATAACTTATTTGTTTGTATTTTACTAGCTTAGCCTTAATTCTTATGAGGGGATCTCTAGGTGTTACTAACATAGGAGTAATACCTATCTTCCCCAAATTACCATGCACTATCCGATCAATCCCATTTCATGCATTTTTGAAGCCCCCAATTCGAGTTATTAATTATTTTTCTTTCTTTCTCTTTTATTCCTTGTTTTTCCTTTCTTTATTTTATCTTTCATTATTTTCTTAATTCCTCTTATCTTGTTCTTCCTTATTTTGTTTTTTCTCTTTTTCTCTCTTTCTATTTCATTCCTCCTATACTTTGTTTCATTTTTTAATTTTTCCTCTCCCCTTCTCTTTTTCTTTTCTTCTTCTTATCTTTTATTTTCTTCCTCTTGTTTTTATATTTCAGTTTTTTTTTGCCTTTCATCATCTATTCTTATATTTTCCTTCTCTACATCGTTTGATTTTTGTTTTTACTTTTTATATTTTTACCTATTATCTTGTTCTACTTTTTCTATTTAAATAATTTAATGTGCCTTTTTTGTGGCCATTTTCTCTATCTCCCTAATTCTCTTTTCTTCATCTTCCAACTTTTTTTCTAATGTCTTGCTTTATTATGTGGTAGCTTCTCCATCTCCTTTAATGCTTGGAGTTATTTTTGTTTATTTAGTGTTTATGTTACTATATTATACACACACACACACACACACACACACACACACACACACACACATACACACACACACACACACACACACACACACACACACACACACACACACACACACACACACACACACACACACACACACACACACACACACACACATATATATATACCTATATATATATATATATATATATACATACATATATATATATATATACATACATACATATATATATATATATATACATATACATACATACATACATACATACATATATATATAGACACACACACATATATACACATATATATGTATATACATATATATATATATATATATATATATATATATGTATATATGTATGTATGTATGTATATATAGATATACATATATATATATGTATATATATACATACATACATACATATATACATATATATATATATATATATATATATATGTATATACATATATATATATGTATATACATATATGTATATATATATATATATATATATATATATGTATGTATGTATGTATATATGTGTATATATATATATATATATGTATGTATATATATGTATATATCTGTGTATGTGTGTGTGTGTGTGTGTGTGTGTGTGTGTGTGTGTGTGTGTGTGTGTGTGTGTGTGTGTGTGTATGTGTGTGTGTGTGTGTGTTAATTAATTAATTAATTAATTAATTTTTTCCATTGAATTTTTTAGACATTTTCTTCATCCTCAAGGGAATTTTTTATTCCCCATACTACTTTATTTAATCTTGCTTCTTGATATATCTCTATTATAATTTTATCTTCCATACTCTTCTCCTAGGTATTTATGATTTATTCTTGTAGGGTAGGTTTAAGTCCCACTATTATGTCATATTAATTAAATAGTATATGGTTATTACATAGTCCATTAGTTATTTTATAATAATTTTTTAACCTTCAATGTTTGTTCCATTGTACATTTTACCTAGTATAGGAACACCTCATTTATTTTTACATTATTCAATGAGTTACTACATCATGTTCCCATTAGACATTAGCCTCTTCTCCTCCTATATGTTGTTATCCCCATTCTTATCTTTTAAAGGATTTTATCATTGGAAATGAGACCAAATTTTCCTTGTTTCTTCCTTCCTAAGTTCTTTTTTTTAATTTTTTGTTCCTTATTATTTTATATTTTTGTTTAAGGTGAGGGGTTATTATCCTCTTTAAATGAATCATTTTTAATAAATATTTACCCACATTAACCATGGATTAAGTAGTATAAATCTTGTCTAAATGGTTTTTAATTATATGAATATAATTAAATGATTTAAACCATCGAAATATAATATGCTACAATAAAATATAGAATTATAAACTTGTTCAAAATAGTAAAATATCCTAAGGATGTGAAAAACTCCATAAAATAGACTGTATACTTACTTTAAAGTCTAACAAAGACTGAGAAATGTTTATAAATAATTACAAATAAATTCATTTCTAAAAATATAATTATTACCTATGTTGGGACAAGGTCATAGGAGGTGGAAAAGGGTGTAATGCAACTATGTTTATTGGCCATGACTACATACTAGTTGATTATGCACTTGATTTCTTAATCTGGGTCAATGTAATCACTTTTAAGGGTTTACAATTATGTGTAGGAGACAACTAAATGTGTTGAAGACCTATAAATAACAAAACTCTAGTTTTTCACATACACTATATAAAAATTAGATAATAAAATAAGATAAAAATGGGCTAGTACGGATGGCTTAGTTGGACTAAAAAACTCTTATATTTGAGCACTACCTACATATCTCAAATGGAACTCAAGCCAATTTAGTACTCCCTCATAAGTAGATTATGTGATCCATGATTATGCAACTATATGTGAGTAGCTAGAAGATTGATTAGAATGTTTAATAATGGATTCCCTTGACATGTGATAAATAATATTAAAACTTTTTGTATGATTGTGTGGACACATAAATTAACATTTAATGATAAAATAATGCACTTGTGACAACTCCTTACACATGCTTAGTTCACCCTAATTATATAGTCCTTGATACCCTTCCTTCACTTTTTATGTAGATGACCCTTACCTCTTGATAAAATTTGTATTGTTAATATCCCTATTCAACATTCTAATTAGCCTAAAATAACTTTTATATTAATCCACACTTTTAGTTTTATTGCCTTTTCCCTTTATATAAAACTACTCATTTTGGAATATCCTACTCTCTGGTAAATTCTAATTCTATAAGTTGTATCCTCCCATACAATAATGGTTATTTTATCAAATTAAAAATCACCAAATGGATCATCTCACATGTTTCACAAACCCTATTCTAAGGAATTAAAAAATGATCACTATAAACCCACATTTTATAACCATTATCCAAAAGAGGCTCATATGATTTAAAAATAATAGAGTATCTAATTGTACATTGAGATAAAAATACCCATTTTTCCAAATTCAAAGTCAATACAAACCTAGTATCCCTAAGATAAATATGAATACACCTCCAAGGTCAAAAGAGATTGTTAGATCATATAATAACACTAGGGTTTCACTAACATTAATAATTTTGTATTAGTCATCCACACACACCACTTTAGCATGGGATAACTAAACAAATTTTGGTTTCTCCTCAGATTATTGGTATGTAAGCAACACCTAACATAAGGGGTGTTGAGGTCAAGCAAAAATTCAAATATTGCTCTATTTTTTTCTTTTTAATTTAATTTAATCCTTGTTATATACAAATCTATGTTTGGAAGGGAATAAAATGGATTACACAATAGATCACACATCACAAAACTCATACATATGATAATAGGTGACATCACACAAACCCATTTTCATGTAGAGTGCACAAATCATATTGGATATAGGTAATGCCTAAAGACTAAAACATAGTGTGACCTTATCTAACTGGTACATCCTAATCTAGAGATCAAGGAAATACCTATTCATGATTCTTATTTAGTCAACATAATCATATAGTCAAATCTACAATTGTATATATAGTCACACATTATAAATTTATATTTACATAATTTGTACATGTTTTTCCCCTTTTAACATATTTATAAATATAGTAAATTGAAAATAAGTGAATGATTAATTTATGGATCTATTTCTACATCATTATTTAGCTTAGTTTATTTTATCTAATTATGATTTACCATCTACTATTTACCAATTTTTGATAAAACATATTGGTGAACCCTCTTATTGTTGAGAATTATGAAACCTTAGGTTCACCTTAAGGTTTTGACCTTAATTTAAATATTTCAATATTTTTTTTAGGTGTGAAATTTTATCTTTGATTTATCCTTGTCCTTTGTGAAAATCATAAGTTATATTCTTTGTCCTAGGTTCTCACCCTCATTTATATATTAGGGTTTTCCTTTCCTAGCCTTGTGGCTTATTTTTCCTTATTCAAATCATATATGATCCAGATAAAAATTTATTTTTGAAAATATTATATCTTTTTCTTATTCTTATATATAAAATCAAAAACCTATTTTTGTTAGCCAAAATATTATACAAAATTTTCAAAACATATAATTTAATATTTTCAATAAATTTGGCCTAAGGGATAAATAGTGTATCAATTTTTTAAATAATTTCTAGGTTTCATTTTTTATTTTGATCAAAAAACTCTTTCTTATTTCAAAAATACCTAATATATCTCTTGTATATGCAAGTTATTTATTATGCACATCATATAATGGTTGTATGGGTTACTTTTGGTATATACCTTTTAATTCATAAAATAGTTGTTTAAATTAAAAGGTGTCAATTAAAAATATTTAATATCTTTCAAAATTATGTAATAAATTAGATAACATTAATGTACAATAAAATTAAGGTTTTAATTAATCATATTACATCTTATATATCTATGATAACTTGTAATAACCCTACTCAACATGGAGATAACTACTTTCCCTCTAACCAGGTCCATGTTATCACTATATCGAGAGGTAAGGTAACCCACCCTATAGTGACAAATGAAGGTAACAAACATGTCCTTCCTCACCCACATGAACCTCCCACATATATTTTTCATGGTGCTTGTATGCATATTCAATCATAAGTACCTCATATTAGTGTTGTGAATCACTTGAGGATTATATCATCATTATGATAAATTCAATAGAATTATTACATAGGAAAAATAAATATTTCATTTAAAATACACATTATGGGAAAATCAGATTACATATACAAATACTCCAAAACATTCTAGTGTTAATCATGCATTTAAATCTTCAATTAGAAATGCTATGAATAAAAATAATTCATATAAATATTGAAAGATAAAACATAATAAATATACAAATAATACTTCAAAATGTATGAAAAAGACAAATGAAATTTCAAGTGAGATTATAAGATATTTTTTCCAAAACAAGATTATCAAACTGCCTCACATACATCCTCTAAGGAGATAAAAATACTCTCTTCCATATTATAGAATGCGTAGACATCATATAGATAATTATTTGGATTTAAAGGAAAAATTAAAAAATATGTTTGATATGGTGATCCTTAATTAGGTAGGTCAACCAAAAAACCCACTCATATTATTATTGCAACTTATAAAGCATAAGTGAAAAATGAACAAGTATGGATATAAAAGAATAATTTAGATTAAAAAACTAAAGAAGAAAAGTTAGAGAAAGCAAGATTAAAAAAGGAGCAATATGAAAAAGAGAAATTATAAAATAAATCTATCACAAAGGCAATATTACATAAAGAAAAAGAACAAAAGTTGAAAAAATAAGTGTAACCTAAGCAAAAAGTATCTTCAAGAAAGGGTTTGTAACAAAATACGTTAAAAAACAAGAGATGGATAAAAATTCTAATGTTACAAGTGTTGTTTAAAAGGATTGCACTCAAAATCACTTAACATTTCAAGAGATTTTGATTCTTAACCCCCTCACAGATGGATAATAATTTACTAATGATGTGATCAATAACACTATTGAAATAAAAGTTTGTGGTATGAAAATATTATGATTTATTGGATATGATAAGGAACATCTGGGTAATTCTACTAAATCTAAATCAATTATTGGGTCCATTGAGCTCGATTTCATAGTTTGTCAATAAGCATATTCATTAGTATTTCATGTATGCCCTATTTTGACCTAATATAACAATGAACTAAGAGTACTATGGATGGAAAAACTGGGGGAAATAATGGGTAAATATCATAATCATGTCACATTTGAACATGGAAGTGAAATGATTACATTTTAAATATAAGATAGAACATTTTTAGGGTAAGAGAAGTGAAAAATACATATATTTAACTAGTATACAAACATATACAAGTAATGGAATAATAATAAAGGGAAATTATACAATACATATTATACAAGATAAATTAGAAAAGTCAAACCATAATATGGGGAATTTTTTTCACACACACGAACAAGATACCATAGATCATCATCATGATAGTAGTACTTATGTTACATAGTCAAATCAATTTTCATATTTCAAGTTGAGATCAAATCATTAAAAATGGGAGGATACTTACCATTCATGAGAGGTCACCATTCCTTTGTTTGATATAGGAGATATTGATGGTATGGATTTTGTGTGATTCATTGGTCAATATACTCCTTTTCCTTTTAAATTATATATATTCAAAAAAAAAGAAAGAATATTCTAAAAAATTATAAATAAAAGACCTATACATGCTATGTTTAGTTATTTTACATCAATTGATTTGTGCTCAGTATATGAAAGTATTCTATATATCTAGTTTTAAAGGAAATATGCTTCATATGTGTACTTGAGTGAGTTTTATTACATACATGTTGTCATTTCAAGACATATTTATTGGTGGTGATATTATTTCATGCCCAAAAAATTTACAAAAATAAAACTTCTCTAACATAGACAATAATGTAATGTGCTCCTGTTTGATTCTACTAGACTTATCCCAATGAGAAAATACTCTACTTTTCTAGGTTTAAACCAGTCATAGGCCTTCTATATCTTGCATATATCACAAAAAGTTCACTGGGGGCATCCTTTCATACAGGGTTTTCCATTTTATGACTATCCTTATTATTCATACTTCAGTACATTACATTACATTACATAATTAATTAGCTAACTCATTTTCACATTGTTATTTTAATGGATACCTATGTTACTGAATATACTAATGTTATAAGTTTTCTATATAGATCAAATTAACTTGTTAATGAATTTTTTTCATGTTTGAATCCTTATTTCATGTCTTGTGTGTGTAATTAGCTTATTTTGATTATGGACATTTGAACATGTCCTTCATTGAGGCCCTAAGACTTCATTATTTATTTCTATATGTGTGAGTGACATTTCATCATGCCCATTGTATGTGACCCTTTGACCTTATTACATGATTTATGTGATTTTTGTGTGGTATTTTTTTATGCATCATGGCCATGACACTTATTTTCTTATTTTTCTCAGTTTTTTATGCCATTATGGATATCATACATCTTCACAATTTTTTAATGCCATGATGGATATCATGCATCCTCCCTAAGTTATTATATTAAGTTTCACATATTTTATTTATGATCATTATTCACTACATTTTTTTATTTCAAACATATATCTACACTAGATACTATATATTTTTAGTTAGTTATGATGATTCCATGATCTATATTTTTATCATTAGTACTTTAGATTTCAATATTTTTATATAACACCATTCACATAACTTTAGTATTTTGAGCATCATTTTTATGCAAGATTCATAACTCACCTCAAAAGAGGAGGCATACAAATTATATTATCCTAGAGACTAAGATACAACAAAACAATACATAGATTTAAAATTGTTAATGATATGCAATTGATCAAAATGCATACTTGAAAATTACCCTGAAAGTAGTTTAGAAAATAATAATCCATTTGGACAAGGGTTCGGATGGTCATGTAAAAATAGTGTGATATTATCCCAATAGTATAAAAATAATGCTTTGTATAATTTATCAAAATTACAAATAGTTACATGATAGTTTTCAATAGGTGTACATAAATATTTTAGATTAAAACTCATGTTTGTCTCATATTTTTGATCAAACTGGGGACATCATGCACAACATGTGTCCCAAAGTTTGTACAAATATTTTAATCATAAAATCACATTATACTACATAATTTAAAAATCCATATAAACCCATATATTATATCAGGGAGATGTGCACAACACATGATCACCACCTAAGTTTTGCATTATTTTTGTAGAAGGAATGGAAACTCATGTCATTTTATATGTTGTATAAACTAGACTCAGATTATGATATTTTTTTAACAAATTTTATATAAATTTTACACCATAATTTAATATTATTTTATCAATAGTGGTTGATTCACATTTTTTCACTAATTTTTCACCAAAATGATCTATTAGTATTTATAGTCATCTAGAATGTCATTTTATGCAATAAGTGTCACTTGAGACAAGCCTATCCTTAGATTAGCCATAGACCTATATTAGGGATTCGTTTTATGCTTTTTAAGCTTATATTTTCATCTATCCCATGCTTAGATATACCAAAATCTATATTATGCCATTACCTAGGCATTCCATATCCTTTTTCAGATGTGCCAACCATCTAGATAATAATGCAACCCCTTTAGTCTATAACACAATGAACTATTGTAGAAGGGGGAAATACTATTGACCCTTATCTTTTTTCTCCCCCAAAAAATATATTTCAACTCCCTAAAGCATCTTAGGGTCAGCCTAGACTCATTTCATGTCTTGACTAGTATCAAAACACTATACAAGGACCACTCTCATTCATTTATCCCTAAGATGGAAATTTTCACAAATAAGATCAGAAAATATTATGCAAATTAAGGTTATTAATCCCTATTTACCCTTATTTATACATACATCCTTATACAACAACCCAAATCTTAGTTTTACTTGGATTTATAGTTTAAAATCACACTCAAAGCATTCAAATTGCCATTCATACTCATGCATATTAGAATCAATCTCACTTTCATTAGTACTTAGATTGGGAGAAATATATTAGTATTGATCCCATTTCCATGTATTGATATGTAGGAAATGCTCAACATATGGAGTGTTTAGGTCACACCCAACCTACCCTAATAATGATAGTCTTCTTACCCTTATGTTCATCAAAACCCTAACATGCATGGAGGCTTAGGGTTCCATAATGAAATTAGTCATAATGAAGCACAAAAAATGATCCACATCTCAGTCATGTAGGTATAGGATTCATATAATAGAGTGAAGGTCTACCGAAATTTTCATTATTTTATCTACACATGGTCAATAATGTTGCATAGAAGGTTAATAACACAATGCACTATTCGAAAAGAGTGTCATGATACTATCCAAAGATGGTTCTAACACCTATTCTCTATGATTAAGACTTCATCCTACTCCTTAATTACTTTATAGCCTACCACTTGTCTATTTCAATCATATTTTCCATCTAATGACACCCTTTTTAATTCATTGTGATTTATAGGCTAAGCAAGAAAATCAATTTTTGTATAAATTAGTGGCTATTGATACTGTAATATTTTATTCCTTGATATCCATACTGAGCTATTTTATTTACTTATAATTTTACATAAATTCCCAAAATAGTTAAATCATTTTGTGAACTTGACTTACATTGAATAACATTGAAACCCTAACCCTATATTTTAATAGCATTTATATCCTTATTTTTCCTATTTCCATTTATTATGTTAAGATTTTTTGATTTCATATATTCTATTTTAGTGACACTATTTCATTTTGTTTATTATATACCATTTAATAAATTTATATGTCTTCCCTTAAGAATAAGTGTTAGGGTTAGTGGTAATCCTATTGAGCATTCTTAGATTCCTTACATTTAAACTTATAGCATTAATAAAGGACTAGTTAAAAATATTTTAATTTATCCTTCACGTCTTAATTATGTGGACTTTAATGATAATACATTAGATCATAATCAATATAATCAAGATCATACTGATACATAAGAGGGGACTGAGGACACACTCCCCCCATTTATGATGACAATCTTATAAGCAATAAGGATGGGATATTACAAAGTTTCAAAGAGAGTCTTTAGTAATAGCCCCATGATCATGCATATACTTTTCAAATTATATTGGAAATAAATAACACATCATTTGGTCAATCCTCTAACCCCATATATGCTAATATTATTACAACTACTATGGGGGAAACTTAGATTCTACAATAACATGCTCTAAATAGCCAACTTTCACCAGTACCAAAACCTCCTTGGCTAGTAAAAATACTTCCTCTTCAGATGTATAATCCCTTAGGTAGGATATCCATTCTATGTAGGCCAGGGTGTTACATATTGAGCAAGGTGACATTAGACCATCTCATGTTTTGGACTCTTATGTTATCCTACATACACCATTAGCATAACATATATCAACAACTCTTTTTGCAACTAGATTTTTGACACCCAAGCTTACCCTATGTGATGATAATAGTGACCTAGAGCATCATCTACATGTTTTTCACACATCATGTTTAGACTACATGTCTAATGATTGACTCATGATGAAGTTTTTCCCTTGCAATTTAAATGACTATACATTATAATGGTTCTATGATATCACTAATCAGTCTATTACAACATTTAATCTATGCAAAAATATGTTTTTGGAACACTTTTCAATCAACATTAGTGATAAAGTTTCTTGTGCTCAAGTTTCTTAATTAAAGAAAAATGTAATGAGCCAGTAGATGAATATGTCTTACAATATGAAACCATATTAGCAAATATGAATAGACCCATGGTAGATAAATAACTATAGGACATATTCAATTAAATATTATTACCAACATTACATGAATCTATATTATTCAAAAGGTTTCCATCATTTACATATTTATGTCATATAGTAAAGGAATAAGAATCCAAAATTCTCTCTATGAGCAAGTTAAAGTACACGACTAGATGGAATCTAATAAGAGTTCATATAAACTCCCATATAAGATGAGGCCTAATGAAAACAAGAATGAGTAAAAGATGATAGTCAACATAACTTCAGATCTAGCTCCTTATTTAGTTTTATCATCTCCTCCAAGGAGACCTTGTATGAATCTTCTTGAACTTCCAACTTGCATTATCTAATGACTTTTGGAATGTAATTTCATATCTCCCCCTCCCATCAAATAGGTTGATATGACTAGGCCTATTTTAAATAATTATGATTATAATTCTTTATGGGATTATCACAGGGCCCCTAACCATTTTATGAACAAATGCATTAGCTTACAACATAAGATCTAAGATTTGATAGAGGCTAATATAATTTATGTGAGCACCTCTATAGAAACACATAAAACACAAAGAAATGAAAATATTTTCAATCCATTTATAAAACATGTATTTAATGAGACAATAGACACTTTAGGTGTTGATTATACTAATTAGGCACATCCACCACTAGCATCCTATCATACTCATATAATGGACACACACCCTCTACATAATATCATTGGCGTGTATCATACTATAGTGCCATCTAGGCCTATTATAGATTTTTCATAATAGGATATCATTGTCAATGACTCATATTTATATGCACTCTTTATATGAGATTACATTGATCATCATCCTATTTATATTTTCATAATTGATAATGGGTCAAGCATCAATATGCATACTATTACAATTATACATCAAGTGGGCTATTTAGATAAAGAAATTGTTTTGATAGATACAGTTATTCATGGCTTTAGTGGCCATGTCCAAAGCTCCATTAGGGGATCCTACTTCCATTACATGTTGGTATTATACATGGGGTCACCATATTTATAGTTGTACCTAGTGCTAATATTTTTGATATGTTTTTGGTTAGGCATAATTTATAGTAGCTTCGATCCATCCCCTCCACTATACATAGATTTATTAAGTATATACATGCTAACCAGGTTGTTACTATTGAGGTCCTTCCATATGAGTATCCTTTACCTACTAAATATTCAAGTATATGATTGTCACCATTAATAGTTCCATCCATTAAGAAAATTTATATATTAGTTAATCCACTAGTGTAGGTGAGGTCTACTTCTAAAACATTATCATGTATACACACTCTCCGAATAAGAACTTTATTAGAGCTACCCCTATGTCAGAGATATGATATGGATTCTAGAGAGCTTCTCTCTACCCCATTCACACCTATATAAATTTTATTGAGTCCCCACAAAATATAAATAGAGAATCCATGCATGTTATAGCCTCTTCCACTAGATGGATCCCTAAGATCCCCATATTTCATAGGTCAGTTCAGTCAGCTCCATAGATTTATAACCACACTTCACAATCAACTTTAGTTATAGATTATTCAATACATCTAGTTCCCATATCTTAGATACTTCTTCACACACCATGTGTGGTCACTCTTCCTTTACTTCATAAAGGTCACCTTGATAATGAGTATCTTGTAAGACTCATCAGTTAGTATATTATCCTATTAATTGTACATAGTTTATTTTATCATGATCCTTGTACATAGTTTCATTTTCATGTTGCTTGTACATAGATTACACTTATAAAATACAAAAACATTCAAATATTTCTTAGATAATATAAATTTTATATTTTATTCATTTGTAATTTTACATTCCTATTTTATAGGTACTAAATATGATATGTTAGTGTAGTCAGTTTTATCATGCATACAAGATTCATTTATTCCCTTCGAATGTTCACAGATTATTACATGACTCTAGTCCTCTATATAAATCCAAATTTACTACTATATACCCATTAGGGAGACATACACATATATAGATTCAAAATTGACATATCATCCCATTAGGGACATCATACACATAGATTTTGAATTTCTAGGATACATCTTTCTATACTCCATTTCAAAAATTTAGCATTGATTATATCTTGATAGTGATCATCCTATACTACACTAATTTTTATTTTTACTACCACTAATATAGACTCAACTTATGTACATATTTTATCTTAAATGGATTTATTCAACATGATTTTACATAATTTCATTTCTATATTTATTATTTTAGATCTTATTATGTCTTTTAACTTAAACATCTACTCGAGGTTATTTGAATATGCCATTTTTCCATGGCTCTGAGCCACTTCCTTTCATTATGTGTATGCTTTGGACATGTGCCCATGTCTTTGTGTGTGATTCTTGATTATGTATATATAAATTTAAACATGTAATTCCATGCAGATCTAAGATAAACATGTGTGGTATTTGCATATGTGGACATTTGAACATGCCCTTGTATGTATTTATTTCTTAAACTTAGTGACATGTGCCCATGTCCCTTGAATTGTAGCTCCTTGGCCTAATTTGTTTGACTCATGTGTTTGTATTATGATTTCATGTATTCATCATGGCCATCACACTTGTCTCTTTTTTGGTACAATCACATGTAGTTTATAATGTCATGATGGACTTCATGCATCCCAATTTCCTCCTTGGGTGCCTTGATGGATATCATGCCCCATCCCCCAAGTAGTTTACTCATATTATAGTCATATTTGATGTGCATATACATGATAACATTATTATATCTATCTTGAAATAATTTTGAATACTATATCTAATATAAATAATACATTGCTAACTTATTCTCAGACGATTTCATATTTTGATGTCATGTATACACATTATATTGGTTTATCATATAGATATGATATATTTTCAGCCTAACACACATGATGCATAAATTTTATTTTGAGGATAGTTATTGTAGAGGTTAAATAATTCCCCTCAAAAGAGGGGGAATCATAGGGGTTTATCACAGAGATCAGGCCATCCTAGTGCATTCAAAACATAGTTTTTAGCATGTAGACATAGATTATAGAGATCAAAATTAGGAAAATATAGTGAAATATAGTCACACATAGATCAATCTTAGTTTATCTTAGAAACAAAACTTATGAAAAATAACAAAGTATACTACCAAAATCATATTGTGATAGAGTCCACCCACTACACTATTGACCAATTGCCTCAAAAATAGAATATTCTTGAATTGCCTAAAATGTAAAATAAGTATAGTTTAAAATTTTATAGCCTCAGTCATAGACTATTAGATATGTTTAGTATATAATCAATTTATACATATAATTACATATTTTTTATAATATTTTAGGCATTAAACATAACATGATCACTCTCATTTTAGTTTTAGATATGCATAGACACAAATTACTATGAATCAGTCCATAATGCATATGCATATATTTTAGAATTAGGGGTATGTGTGTGATGCATTATTTCCATATTCTTAGTTTTACACTATTTTTCTTAGATGGAATGATAAATCCATGTCATTGTCCATTTTTTATACTCCAGACACCATATGCACTAGTTTTACACCAAGATTTCACTAGATTGATGAATCATTTCATATAGAACAATTGGCATTATTGACTGGCCTAGAGATATTTTACATTACCAAGTGGCCCTTAGGCCATATTACATTTCATATTTTATAGTTTTGTGACATCACATAATTTAAGTTTTAGATGCATCTACTACACATTGGTAGGAAATGATGGATTCATAGCCTACTTGAGTTCTTGACCCAACTATATGAGATGTTTAGAGAAGTCATCAGTGTAATCCAATTTATTCAGAGGTTATAATCAACTAAACAAGGGTGGGAAATGATGGAGTCAAGGTCAAATTGATTTATTGAGACACTGACACATGGGGATTGGGAAATCCATCATCCCAATCTAAGTTATTCACCATTTGATTACCATCTACATGCACACACATGTTATCACCATTTTTTGCATTAGTTTTCATACTTAGTGAGGTGTACTCATTCCTTTCTTCTCTCTCACATCTCTTTACTTAGTTTTGTATTTTTTTTTATATTTATTTATTAAATACTAATTCATATATTTTCCATTTATAATACATGCAATGGATCATAGTTCACAAACTCAAAGCCACATTCATGAGTTTCACCTCTTAGGTAAGTTTAGGTACATTTCTCTTTCCTTTATCCTAGTCATTTAAATTTTTTGTATTAATATAATAAAGGGGGGAAATGTAGTTATCTAAAATGTCATTTTATGTAGTGAGTGTCACTTGAGACCACCTTATCCTTAGCTTATCCCTAACCTATCTTAGGGACTCTGTTGATCCTTTTCCATCTTATATGTGCATATAACCCATGCCCAAATATACCAAAAGCTAAATTAAGCCATCACCTAGGTAACCCACATCCTTTTTCACGTATGCTATCCACTTAGACAATAACATGACCCCATTTGTATATAGTGAAATATACTATAATAAAAGGGGTAGCATTATTGACCCTTAGTTTATTTCCCATGCAATAGATATATTTACACTCCCCAAATCATACTATGGTTGACATAAAGTCATTTCATGCCTTGACTAGCATCAAAACACTATTTAAAGACAACTCTCATTCATTTATCCTTAAGATGGTAGTTCTCATGAATAATCTCAAAAATAGTTATGAAAATTAAAGTTATTAATCCATATTTACCCCTATTGCTACATACATCCTTCTATAATAAACTAGAGCTTAGTTTTACTCATATTTATAGTTTCAAGTCACATTAAATCCATTCAAACTAGCATTCATACTCATGCATACTAGAATCACTCTCATTTTCACCAATACTTATATTGGAAGAATTACATCAAACTTGATCTTATTTTGAGGTATTGGCATATAGGAAATACTTAACACATGGGGTATTGAGGTCATATACAACCTATCCTAATAATGCCACTCTTCTTACACTTTTGCTCTTCAAAACCCTAACAAGAATGTAGGTTTAGGGTTTCATAGTGAAATTAGTCAAAACTAATAACATATGATGATCTAGTTCTTAATCACATAGGTATATGATTCATGAAACATAGTCAAGGTCTAATCTAAATCTCATTAATTCATCTACATATGATCAATAGCACTGTACATAAGGTTAGTATCATAATGCACTATTAGGAATGAGGGATGCATTAGTGTATAAAAAGGGTTTTGACACTTGTTCTCTATAAATGACACTCTACCCTGTTCTTAAATCACTTTACATCATACCATTTATTTGCTTTAGTCATATTTTCTAGCTAAGTATACCATTTTTAATTAATTTCTATTTATAGGCTAAGTAAAAACATCAATTATTATATAAATCAATGGATGTTGATACTATAATATTTTATTCCATGATTTACATAATCAACTCTTTTATCTAGTTTGGGTTTTACATAAATTCCCAAAGTAGTCAAACTAGAATTCATAGAAAGATTTAAAGTTACTCTACTAATTTGGATATCTAATGATGGATTTAAACAAACATTTAGTTATTAATCACACTATCTTATTAATGAATATTAGGGAATTCACATTCCAATATAAGTATCTCAATAAAGAATAAAATATTTAAGGGTCTTACCCTCTAAAGTTACCAATTTTTCACTAGAAACATAATGGTTTGAAAACCCAATCATATGCATTCATTACTTGTCATTATATATAAATTTATTTCCTTTTAATTTTATATTTCCATCTTAATTAAGGACTAATTTATACATGTTTCATTATAGGTTTGCATGAAGCACAGTTCAATGTTGTGGCCTATAATTGAGACTTTTCTTCATATGTGAGTTTAGGTATATATTTTTTACTTTTACTCTATTAATATCACTTTGACACATTAATATAATAAAAGTGGGAAAATTTAAACACATAAATTAAAATTTATTTGATAAAACATTACACTTGTGATCACTCCTTATACACACTTAGGTCATGCTCGATTCCATGATCCTTGACTACCATTCCTTCACATTTTTATGCAGATGACCATTACCTCTTAAATAAATTCTAATTCTAAATATCAATATTGAACATCCTAATCAACATCATCTCACTTTTAGACTCATCCAAACTTTTAGTTTACCTATCTTTATTTTTCAAACAAGACTGATCATTTAAGGTTATCTCACTCCTTGATACTATCTAATTCCACTACCCATGTCCTCCTAATAAATAATGAATATTTTATAAAATTTAAAATTACCAAATTGGTCATCCCACACATTTTTTAAGCCTAATATGAAATATTTACAAAATGATAACTATAAATCCACATTTTATAAACATTATCCAAAAGAGGCTCATATGATTTAAAAGCACCAAAATATCTAACTACACATTGAGTGGAATGAAAAGTACTAAAATATCTAACTACACATCAAGATAAAAACACCTATTTTACCAATTTGAAGTACACATAGGCCCAATAACCCTAAGCTAAGTCTGAATACACCTCCAAGGTCATAAGTCATTATTGAATCATCTAATCACACCAGGATTTCACCACTATTTAGAAAATTTAAAAAATACAATCTTATCATGGGATAACTACATGGATTTTTATCCCTCTTCAGATTATTTATATGTAGGCACTACTCAAAACAAGGATTGTGGAGGTCAAGAACAACTTCAAATTCTAATCACTTCCCCTTTTATTCTATTTACTCCTCATTATATAACAAGCTAGGGTTCTAGGTGAAAAAGAAGGTAAAATTTATCTTACATAAAAAATCACACATAACATAACATATACACATGATAAATGGGAGATAGTTCATATACCCATTTTCACACATAGGGTAGAAACCATATAAAATGTTAGTACTGCTTATGGACTATAATACAACACAACATTATCTAACTAGTTTATCATTGTTGAATCTAATTTACATTTAGTCAACATAGTCATAAAATTAAATCTATAGTTGTATATGTAGTCTTGCAATATCAATTTATAGATAAGCAATTTGTTAATGTTCTTTCCCCTTTTAGCATATTTCTAAATACATTGAATTATAAATAAGTTAATGCTTAGTTTATGGATATATTTTATAACTTGATTTCACTTCATTCATTTTATATAATAATGATTTCACATCTCATATTTCCTAATTTTTGATAAAATAGACTGTTAGAGTTTATCAAAATTAAATTTGAAAGAAATAACATTCTTTTACTCAAAACATTATTCTTTTGAAATCAACTAGCTAGGTCTTGCCAAGTGAATACCTTGGTGTGATTTTACAGGGGACTATTTAGAACATTCAAGAAGTGCAAGAGAGACATTTTGAAACATCTCAATTTGAAAAAATAGTCATTATATTATTGGGGATAAGGTTTCACTAGTGGATAAGGATGCAGTGTGGCCATGTTTGACCTAGCTCAGTCCTATCCCAAAAAGAAAAATACTATTATAAAAGGTCTAGAATATGAATATATGTTTAATAGAGATTAACATGGTTGAAATATGGATGTTTTTACTATATTTTTTTTCTCATAAGATGATAAAGGATATATAATAGATTGAAAGTTAGCTAAGTGATGAATAGATCAAGTAGGGGAAATATTTCAAGGATAAGCATTGTCAAGTAGTTAATGATTAAATTTTTGTGTCCAAATTTTCTCTCACATTAATTGAGTTATGTAACAAAGTGAAATTACTAGAATAAACTAGATGAAAACTTGAGTGTGTATAAACACTTTGCCTTTGAATGTGAATATTGATGTTATGAGATGCATTAACGTGAAAACCTAAAAAAATGACATTGAAAGAAGTTATTGTGCATATTTTAAAGTTGAAATTTTAAAATTTTAAACTTGAAAATTTAAAAGAGAGCAAAGAAATTATAAACCTAAAATATTATGAAATTTAATTTCTCTATAACTTGAAGGTAGATAAGTTCTTGCCACCTTATTAAGGTAAGTTAGAGAAATGTTGATCCTATGGTGAATTAAGAATGATAAATTCTAAATTTAAAAACCTTTAAATGAACTTGAATTGGGAAGGTTTTATGATCCAAATCTAATTTGACTTTGTAGAAAAATATATATAGAAACTGAAGAGGCAGAACCACTAGATGTGCCCCACTACATCTTGAAAAAGTAAAACCATATATGTTGAGTGTCATTAGACTCTAACATGGCACACTTAAACTTGAATATGAATTTAACCATTGTAGATAGATCTAGATTATATTTGAATGTTTTTTACTTTACAACTTTGAAACTTAATAAATCTTTAAAATTTCCATATAGTAACTTGAATATGAATGAATATCATGCCCCCCCCCCCCAATACTATATTGATTTGATATTAAATTCACATTTTGAATTTTGAAACTGTTAAGACATTTAAATGTTTTACAAATTTATGACTATATTAATGAATGCTCATGGATGTGACATGCCCCCATAATCTAATTTTTTTGAATCATGTTGTAATCTTTAAAATTGTATAGTGACATAAATCTTAATTATTCTCATGAGGACTTGACTTCTCAAGGCAAGCCCATTGTAATGTCCCCCTTTTGAGATGAGAGATATAACCTATGATTAACTTATCTCTAAATAATATTTATACCACATGTGAAATATGTAATAATGAAGTAACATTTGAATATTGAATTTGTATTTTCATCATAGTATAAGATGTGACATTAAACTGCATTAGGAACATTTTTTTAGTAGATAAAGCATTGAAGCATGTAACTAGTATATGCATGATATAAATCATGATACCACTGTATATGTAATAAGTATTAGCAATGAATGGCGTAAATCATGAAAACATAGTAAAAATAAATAAGTGTATAATTAAATATCATATTTTTTTCAAATAAAATCACACATAAGGTGCATATACCACATACAAGGTAATGAAACTGTTTCATAAACACACAAGGCCAAGGAAAATACAAAAATAGCATAATAATTCCATACAAGGAAATTTTTGAACATATGAAGCTAAGGGCCACATAAAATAGGCAAATAATTTGTAACCTACTATCTAGTAAAGTAATAGGGGCATAGAGAAAATGAAACTAGTTTAGATCAACTATATATATATATATATATATATATATATATATATATATATATATATATATATATATATATATATATATATATATATATATATATATATATATATATATATATATATATATATATATATATATATATATCCATGTCATTGGTAGGAAAATATTATGTTTATGTAACACATGTATGGTTTGAGTGAGTATAAAATAATTTATATGATACAGTTCATTGTGGTAGGAAGGTTGTGGCTAAATAAAAGTTATAAATGTGTTCAAGTATAAAAAAGAGATGCCCCAAAATTAGCAAGGTTGTTGAGTAATAAGGGAAGCCTAACATAAAAACCATGTAAATGTATATCTTATATCACACTCAATTACCTTTTGAAAATCAATGTGTATTTGAGAAGTAAAATATGATATCTATATAACATAAAATAAATGATGCATGGAAATAGTTAAACTTAGCAATAATTTAAAATGATTTTTAAGTCATGATTTTGAAAATTTTAAAATATTTTTATTTTTGAATTATTTGCATGTTTTTAAATTATTTTTACAATATTTGATTTTTATTTTTTTGGAATATTTTAACTAAAAAATTGTGTAATGAGTATCTCTCTAGTTATAATAGTTAGTCTAAGCTCAATCTCATGACTTGGATGTTCAACATTATCAAAAAAACCTTAGCCCAAATTCATGATTTTGATCAGGATGTTCATACCATTTATATATATTATGAATGAGAATTCGAAGGTCATGTGCCTCCTACTAATTCTCTACTTATTGATACTCTTTGGGTGGTAGAACAAATTTTACCTTATGATTTATTATTTTTTCGAAATTAGATGTTTAATTCCTCAATAATAAATGGGTTTAAGTAGATAAAATTAGTAAATAATGTACAATAATTAGGTTATGGATTTGTGAAATTTTATTATAGTTAGGGATTTTCTAAAAATAATAGTGAGAGAGAGAAAATTAAATTTATTTGATTTTGTGTTGTTCTGATTGAGATAGGGTCTAGAAATATATGTTGAGGCTTGGGAGACTATTGTAAATAGAAATTTGAAGTTTATTTCTTGATTGGATGGGAGCACTAAAAGTAGGACAGCCTAGGTTCTAGAACTATAGTCCTATTTCAACATTATTGTCCTAGTGATCTAAGCTTTCTGGGTTTTGTGAGTCAAGTCTATGTGACCTTGCTTATGAAATATCAAAGACTAAAAGTCCATGGAGCTCAATGTGTACTTAATTTAGCCTTGACTACTCTAGGTCCTCTTTATGCTTGAACTTGAATATAAAATTTGGATAAAGGAGAGGAGGGGTTAGTGTGTAAATGATATGTTAGATGCAATTCACACCCCATATGTGGGTATGCTACTTACATACCAATACTCTGAGGAGGGATCAAACTATATGTAGTTGTCCCATTAAAGTACTTGTGTAATGGTGTGATGAAAATTCAATTAAATGTGAAACCAGGTGTACTTGGAATGACTAGGGACTCATGTAAAGGCTTAAATAAGCTTTAAATGGTATTAGATGGCTATATGTAGAGAATAAGGAAAAGTTCTTGAGTAGTCTTGCTTGTATTCTTGCTTCTCTCTTGTAAATGAGTGTCAAACCTTCTAAATGGACTTTGAATGGCCTTTAATAGGGGATTTAATGATCATGGGTTAAATTAATTTGTATTAGGATGGCATGGATGAGGATAAGGATTTGAAATAATGTGATCATTAGATGCCAAAATGCACTTGGATAATAGTGCTAAAAATAAGAGACCTTAGGTTTCAATGATGTAGTTAAAGTTTGGGCACTATTTTCCATAGATGATAGGACCTAAGGGGATAAATTAAGTATGGAAAGAAAAATTTAGTTCTATAAGGGTTCATTATGGGAGGCCATTAATGACTGGGAACTAATAAAAACATGCTTATGAGGGTCATGAGAGCAAGAAAGATGGACCTATGGATTGGGTGTCATTATTTACACTCAAGTTACCAAATTTTGCATTTTATATGACTACACTTACCCCCCCCCCCCCCCTTCATTCTAGTGATG
This sequence comes from Torreya grandis, assembly GCA_037957365.1. Classification (NCBI taxonomy): domain Eukaryota; kingdom Viridiplantae; phylum Streptophyta; class Pinopsida; order Cupressales; family Taxaceae; genus Torreya; species Torreya grandis. The sequence continues at coordinate 4,980,438 of JARHVA010000180.1, read as the reverse complement.
TAAAAAAACAAAATACAAGGATAAAGGAAAAAAGGAAAGCATACCTAAAATTACCTATAAAGGTGAAGATTATGAAGTTGTGTGATGCTAGATGTGCATAGAGAGAGCATGGTGTGAAGTGTGAATCTGTAATAAAAAGCATGGAATAAATCAGTCCTTACTAGATACGCTATATCAAAAATAAAAGTGTACAAAATTTGGGTAAGGGAGAGAAGAAGAGAAAGGAATGAAAACACCTCATAAGGTATGTGAACCAATACAAAACCTATTGTGATTTTATATTTTTTTAGGCATGTGTTGTATCAATAATAATATCATGAAAAAATTTGAGTGCTCAATTCCCTAGATGTGGCTCAAGAATACAAAGGTGGGTCATTTATCTCCATTTTTGCCTACTAAGTGAAGATAATTAATCATTCATGTGTCAGCCAATGTTTGGACTATGTGCCCAATCCCTCTAAATAGGTGGCTCAAGAATACAAAGGATATCTAGTCCTTTGGCTTCATCATTACCTCGTGAAGTGAAGTTATGAAGTAATATTAGTATATAATAGATGTCATATGAGATGGCTCTTGAATCCCATGAATGTATTATGACTAATAATTTTGGCATGGGCAACCAAATGTATGATGTAATCTATGCCACTCTTGGCCATTTTGAAGGATGGAGATTAGGCTTATATGAAAGCCACTCTAAAACTAGTGCAATAGACTTATGTGGAATCTAACTCAGGAACTCAAGTACTTAGGAAGTTAAGATTTTATGAAATCCAAACATGAAAATGGATACAAACCACCTATAGATGGAGTAAGGCATGTAACTACTAAGAAATTATTGGAAAATAAACTTAACTCAAAAAAAGGGGAGGATCAATGTGCCATGCACATTGCCCCGAATCACTAGTGTTTAGAATGTGGATTCTAATCTAGAAGTTATATCAACTACCTAATCTGAAATTGGAAGTGAGATCCATCATGTTATGCATGATGCCACCTATATCTAAATTCTTTTAAAAAAAGCTATACTAAAACATGCTAGATGTAGACTATACTAAGCTGACAAACCTATGATTAAACTCACTTTTTATCTATTTTTGGGAAAAATGTTTTTTTCTAATATATGGATAGGAGCACTAAGAATAGGACACCCTACTATCTAGTGCTATAGTTCAACTTTGGTGTTGTTATCTGAGGCAAAATCTAGTAACTATTTTGGATTCTCTATTATCTGTCTGGTCTAATGTCTAGATTCTATTATGAGTGTTCTAAAAATTGATTTTCTGACTATTAAGAGATTTGATATCTATGAAAAATACCCTATTTGTTTCAATAATTAAAATTTATGCCTTTTGGATCTATAATCACCTACTAAGTAAAGATAAAAAAATCATGCATGTGTCAATCAATGTTTGGACGGTGAGTCCAATCCCTCTGAATAGGTGGCTCAAGAATATAAAGGCTAGCTAGTCTTTTGGCTCTATCATTTCCCCATGAAATGAAGCTATGAATTAATACCAATATGGAATAGATTCCATATGAGATGTCTCCTAAATCTCATGAATGTACTATGATCTGACAATGTTGGCATGGATAGTTGAATGTATACTAGAAACTAGGCCACTCTTGGCCATTTCAAAAGATGGAGATTGGTCTTGTATGAAATCCACTCTAAAACTAGTGAAATAGGATTATGTGGTAGCTAAATTGGGAAATTGGGTACTAAAGAAGTTAAGCTTTTATGAAATCCAAACTTGAAAAAGGAAGCCAACCACTTACAAATGGATTAATGCATGAAACTACTAAGAAATGCTTGGAAAATAAACTAAAATAAAAAAAAGTGAGGGATCAATGTGCCACACACATTTCCCCTAATAATTGCTATTTTTAACATGGATTTTGATCTAGAAGTTATATCAACTACCTAATCTAAAACTAGAAGTGAGAGATATCATGTCATGCATGATGCCCCCTATATCTAGATTTTATGAGCAGAAATTATACTAAGACATGTTGAATCTAGACTATAATAAGTTGAAAAACCTGTAACTAAACTCATGTTTCTAACTATTTCTCAAAAAATGGACATTTCTACTATTTTGATAGGAGCACTAAAAATAGGACACCCTATTATCTAAAACTGTAGTCTAACTTTGGCATTATTGTCTAAGACTAAATCTGATAACTATTTTGGATTCTCTACAATTTACCTAGTATTTTCATCCTAGTTTTATGTTTGGATTCTATTCTGAGTGTTTTGAAAACTACATTTTTGACCATTAGGAGCTTTGATCTCTATGACAAAACTTTTGTTTGTTGCCCCCTCTTCTGAGGGTAGAAATAAAGATGTTGTAATGACTACCCTCAGAAGAAAGAGCCTTGAAAAAGTGTTAAGATACAAATATACATGATATAGAAATGATAATCAATAATATATCTCAAGATATAGCATGATTTGTATTGAGAAATTGTTAGATCTTTAGAGGTATGCCTAGATATATATAACGATGTAATAACATGTGCAATGTACTACTCTACAATCAAAAGTATTAGTTGTTAGTTGTGAGCAAGAAGGGATGGAGCTTGATATCCATCATGGCATCCAAAAAATCAAGGAAATGTATGATATGGATCATGGCATTAAAAATAGGAAACATAATTAGGCAACAAGTATACATAATAAGAAGCAAGAAGCATACAATAGTGACTAAGGGGACAAGTAATCAAGGGACATGGGCACATGCCACTCAAACTAGAAAGAAAACATACAAGGCATGTTCATAGTCCACATACACATATAATTCAAACAAGAAAGTTGGCATGAAAGCCACAATAACATAGAGGAGTACAGGTAAAGGGCATTGGCAAATGTCTTAAGGTACACACATAAATAAAAGAGAAGTACATTAGAAAATGTTCTAAAGCACATACAAGAGATAAAAAGGAACTATAAATACAATCCAATAAGATATGCTAAGTAAGAAGATAAAATATGTAATAACTAGAAAGATAAAATCACATCTAAGTAATCAAATTTAGAGTGAAAGTATGCAATACATGTTAGTACAGAAATAGGTATATGCTAATAAATACACATGTGCCAGATAATAGTGAGTGTCGATATGGTAATATATGTAAGTTTCATAAGTAATGTATGTTAACATGATAATTATAGCATGTCATGTAGGAATGACATAACCTGGATGGTGTAGTCATGTAGAATATGCACCTAATGGGTATGTATGTCGATGTGTGTCTCAAATGTAGAATTAAGATGCCCCCTCAATGGGTAGAGTGATGAAATAAACGATTTGGATGTCACTAAACACACTCAAATAAGATCAAGTGAATCATGGTAATGTAGATAAATCAACAAAAAATAGCATAAAATAGAAAATATAAATATAGCATAGTAGTAGCAACGTAAAGCATGGATGATGCATACAATCAAAATATTTTTATGTTTTGGATATATTTGAATGTTTTTAGTGTTTTTGGTATTTTTGATATTTTATATTATTTTTTTATTTTTGAAATAATCTATGTACAAGAAATACTAAAAAGAAATGATACTAACTGATTAGTCTCGGATGAGGCTCCCTATTATGGTATCCTATATCGAACAAAGGTATCACGCATGATCATGAAACATGATGGAAAGGCTAAGACTGTGATTATGAAATCTATGTGAATTGTAAATGTTATAAAATCTTTGAAGTATAAAATGACTATGGGATCCCTCTATAACTCTAAGAAGTGGATGCAACTATAGGGATCTTAGGGACCCATCTAGAAGTAGGAAAATCTCTTTAAACATGTGCTTTATGTGTAGATGCATGAGATCCCAATGAAAATTCTCTAGGTGTAAATATTGTAGATAGAATATATATAGAATCCCAAAGTTGTGGAGGTGTATGAACCCTTTATACTAGATATGGATGCCTCTATACTAGAAGAAAGGGAAACTAAAACTGGTGGAGAAGTTAAAACTGGTGATTATGAAGGAGATGGCTCTAAAGTGGGTTAGTGGTAACTCATATGGAACTCCACCAAATATAATAACCTAATTAGAGTGAATTAATTTCATGCATCTATGAATTGTAGATGGTATTTTTCAAATTTTTTGAATCCATGGGTGACCAAGTAACATATCAAAAACTATTACATTGTGAACTATGGTAAAATGCGTGGTCACATGTGTTGGACCAGTCTGTAAAAGAAATACAATCTCACACATTGAAATTTGTATGTACCCATTGAATTTTCTAGTGATTTTATCTATTAGAGTGATATCCTACTCCAAAATATCCCAAATGATGCAATAATGTAATGGTGAACATGTTGACATCAGAAACATTATCGATGAGAACACTGTGAATGGACTAATTATGAATATGTGATCTGATAAAGAGTGCAATATAATCTAAATTATCCTCAACAATATCTTGACCTGAGAAGGATATCAAAGGTCTAGTGAAGCCCTAGATTCATACACACCTATCATACCACTTAAAGTATTTGACTCAACTGAAGGTGTCTGGTATGTAACTAGTGAAGGATGTGCATGGTATGTGAGGTGAATACTTAATGTGTCCCATTATATTTCTTATAATTCCATGAAAATATATCTAAGAATATTTTCAAATCTTTATCCTATGTTTGTTTTATCTGTGGAGTCTCAAATGAAGTGTTAAGATCAAGTAGGTTGTCTTATATCAAGTCATGTTTCTTATGTCTCAAAATGATGCATCTATTTATAGTGTAGCCTAGTTACCTATGAAAATCACAAAATTCATGTTGATCATATCCTTGTAGAAGAGGATTTGTTGGTTCAACTTCCCAAATAAGAGGGAGAGTGATGATGTTACATTCCAATAACTACTATAAAACTCTAGCTGGAGAAACTGGTAGATTGGTAAATGCACATCAAGGAGGTGTTGATAAAACCACATGATAAGGGGGATCTAAAGCTACATTTACCATTAGTTGATTCTAATTCTTATTATCATTAACTTTGAACTTGTATGGGACTTTTCTATTACTCTTGTTTGTTGTGTTTAGGATGCTTGTATACATGAGTTTGCTCATTGAAATGAGTTTTACTTCTCTTTCCTTTAGTGTATGACACAATTTAGTGAAGGAAGATAATATTTTGAACATAATAGATTCATTTAATGTTGGTAGAAGGATGTATTTGAATAGATCATGTAACTCTTGATTTGCCATGGGGCTAGTCATCTTAACTAAGACATCTTATATCAAAGCACATAATCTATGAGATGCTCATTTGATTTTTGTTTTTGTAATGAAATTTGTGCATAAGAGACCCTATCACCAATGTTGATATTGAAATATTCTAGTAAAATTTCATCTAGAGGATTGAATGCATTGAATGACTGATTTAGTAGACTATAAAACCACTATAAAGCATAATCCTTTGGGATTTATGGGAACAACTTGGTTAGAAACCAATCATTTTGCACATAATCCAAGCATGTTGCATGAAAATTTCTAAAGAGTTTCTATAGATCACCCTTTCCATCATAAAGAGTAAGCTTAGGTTGAAAAAAACCTTGTGGCAAGGGTTTAAAAGCAATGTGACATGCCAATGGTGTATGCAGAGGAGTAAAAGAATCCAAAGCTTATGTAGGTCTAGTGTCACCTTGCTTAATATGTAGCACCTTGGATTGAAGAGATATTATATGTTGCACAAGGGATACCATATCAAGAGATAGGGATGTAATAGTTATAACTAGTGGCATAGAGGCAGGTTGGGTTGATATAGGGGGTTGTTAAGACATAGTTGCTCCCATAGTGTCAATTACAACTAGTTTCTCTATAGGAATGTAAAACTCAACTTGTTTAGCCTTTTTGATTTCTATGAGAGATTTTAATATAAGAGTATGATCTTGAGGCTATTCCTTGAGTCTTTCTCTAAAACTTTGGAGGATCAAATTTTTATTGAGTACAACTTCATTATCAACAATGAGTGGAAGTGGATGAGTAGTCCAATGTGGTGGAGCATGAGCATCAGTGTGTACATCATCATTGTTATTTTTATGTTTCTTAATAATTGAATCATTAAAATTAAAATTTGTGTAATCTAGATGTGTATAATCTATAGTTGGAGATTGAATTAGTTGTTTGTCCATAGTATATGGTCGAGTTGAAATAATCTAGGTGAATTCAAGAGATTGCCACTAAGTCTTGTGCTTCATCTTGAAGGAAGATATGTAAGGAACTTAAGTGGCATAAGGAAAACAACATGGTTAATAGTAAAAAAAATTAATCTAATATAATCTAAACAAGGAACTAGAATATGCATAGAAAGGATATAGAGCACCCAAACATGTAAGATGATACCTCAAGAAGCAAAATAGGAGCTAGTATATAAAACTAGGGATTTTTTAATAATATTTTTGCAAATAATATGAAATTTGAAATTGAAATTAAATTTATGAGTTACATATGCAATCAAAAAATAAGAAATTTAGTGGAAAATTAATGATTTAATGGGACCTAGTAAATGCAACTAGGGTTTTGGAAAAAGTAAATATTTTTGATTTTTTACTATAAATTTTTGAATTTGAAATTGATTTTCTAATTTTAGTATGAAACTAAAAATTCATAAAATTATTGGAAAATTACTAGGAGCTAGTTGATATAACTAGGGTTTGAAATATATTTATTTTAAAATTTACTACAAAATTTTAAAATTTTGAGAGGAATTTCAAAATTTTAAATTTCAAGGAAAAATTTTGAAATTAATTTTTAAATTCAAGTAGGAATTTACTTTAGGGTTTTTAAGGTTTTTATGCAAAATTAAAAGTAAGTTAGGCTCACCAAATGATTTATTATTTTTTAGAAATAGATGTTTAATTCCTAAATAGTAAATGGGTCTGAGTAGATAAAATGAGTAAATAATATACAATAATTAAGATATTTATTTATGAAAATTTAATATAGTTAGGGTTTTTCTAAAAATATTAGTGAGAGAGAAAAAATTAAACTTATTTAATTTTATGTTGTTCCGACTGAGACAGGGTCTGGAAATCTATGTGTTGGATTGGGAGACTATCACAAAGAGGAATATAGAGTTCATTTCATTATTGGATAAGAGCAATAAAAGTGGGAATCTTTGGGTTCTATAATTTTATTCCTATATCAACACTATTATCCTAATGATCTAAGCTTTTTGGGTTTTGTGCATCAGGTTTGTATGACCCTACCTATGAAATATCGAAGCCTGAAAGTCCATGGAGCTCACTATGTACCTGATTTAGTCTTTAATACTCTAGGTCCTCTTTATACTTAAATTTGAATGTAAAATTTGGATAAAGGATAGGATGGTATAGTGTGTAAAGGATATGTTAGATACACTTCACACCCTATTTGTGGGCATGTTGCCTACATACCAATATTTTGAGGAGGGATCAAGCTATATGTAGTTCTATCATTGAATTGATTCATGTAATAGTGTGATGAAAATGAAAGTAAATGAAAAATTATGTGTACTCAGAATGAATAGGGACTAGTTTCAATGTTTGAATAAGCTTGAAATGCTATTGGATGGTTGTATGCAAAGAATAGGGAAAAGTGCTTGAGTAGTCTTGCTTGTATTCTTGCTTCTCTCTTGTAAATGAGTTTCAACCCTTATAAATGGAGTTTGAATGGCCTTTTATAGTGAATTTTATTATCATGGGTTAAATTAATTCATGTTAGGCCAACATGAATTAGGATAAAGATTCAGTAGAATGTGACCATTAGAAGCCAAAATACACTTAGATAACAACACTAGAAATAAGACACCCTAGGTTTCAGCACTATAGTCCATGTTTAAGTGTTTTTATCCATGGTTGATGGGACATATGGGATATATTAAGTATTAAAAGAGAAATTTGGGTCTACAAGGGTTCAGTTTGGGAGGCTGTGGATGACTGGGAATCAGTGAAAACATGCCTATGAGGGTCATGAGAATAAGCAAGATGGACTTATGGATTGGGTGTCATTAGCCACACTCAAGTTACCACACCTTCTAAGCATTTGGAAATTATTAAATATCTTCTATCACCAATGGATCCTATCACTATATCAGATTCTTCCCCTATCAATGTAATTAATGACATACCAATCCCTTTCAATCCATCTAGTTTTCCTACTCCCAAGATTACACTAGATGTCAAGGCCATCGATGTCCATCTAATACATTTTGAGTATGATCTCCATGGTAATAAAATTCTATATCTTGAAGTATATGTCAAGTAATATGGTCCTCTTCCCACCTTGCCTAGTGATGAAGCTATTCTTGAAATTCTTCATGCCCAAGAACCTCAACTTCCTTGAAAACACCATAACTTGGGAATTTCAAAACTAAAATCCATTATTTTAATAACTTCATTTCTAGCATTGATCTTAAAACTAATCTAATTTATTATTTAGCTAATGAACCATACCATTTGTAAGATGGAAATGATATTCTTATCAAAGAAAGCACTCATTGAATATGGTACTCCATCCTGTCTTTGACCAATTATAGTTTCTCATGAACTCTCACCTAATAAGTATGATAAATTTATGTTTTTTTTAATAAATATATTGATTAATCTACTATCCTCATTAATAATACTAAACCAAAAGTAGTTGTTGAAGAAATTATTTTAATTAATGTTGACTTACATGAAGATATTTGGACCCTTCACTTTGATGGTGCTAAATAACTTCAAGGGCTGGAGCAGTTTGTATTCTTACAAGTCCTCTTGGAAAAATCATTATTTTAGATTTTCCCTTAACATTTGGTGTCACTAACAATATTATATAATATGAAGCTTTAATCTTAGGCATGAAATATGCTATTGATTTAGACATATGATACCTACACGCTTTAGGTGATTCTCAACTTATATGTTACCAAATCAATGGAGATTACCAATTTAAAAGCAAGAATCTCATTTATTATCATCAAATTACCACAACTCTCACTAAATATTTCATTTCTTTCATTATTGAGCCTATTCCTTAAGATCAAAATTCTATTGCTAATTCCCTTACTTCTTTAGCATCTCTTTTTCATGCCAACTAAGTTATTTCTGATCCCACTTTTCTTATCCAAATAAGAAAATCTCCATCTTCCACTCAACCACAAGATTTGCTTAATAGCCACATCAAGGTTCTTACCATCTGATAAAGCCCATGGTATAGAGGCACCATTCAATTCTTGTATCACCAAAATTATCGTCCAAACTTATAATCTCATGAAAAGACTCACATTTGTAAACAAGATTTTAAATATGTATTTCAATACAACATTATTTATTATCACAATTTTGAAGGTACCTTACTTTGTTGTTTTATACAAGATGAAGTTCCTCCTCTTCTTGAACAAGTACATGGGGGTATTTATGGTTTCCACTATAGTGGACATGGTACAACCCACAAATGCATATGTATGGGATACTTTTGGCTTAGTCTCAAAAAGGATAAAGTTGAATTTGCTAAAAATTTTACTCTATGAAAAATTCATGATGATCTAATTCATTCAACTCTAGCTGAGATTCAAACTATCAACTCTCCCTAGCATTTCTCTTTGTGGAACTAGATCTCATTCGTAAATTACCTCACTCTCAATATGGGCATGTTTTTATCATCACAACTATATAATACTTTACCAAATGGGTTGAATCTATGCCCGTTATTAATTTTACTAGTAACACCATCTCCAAATTCATTCTTAATCAAATCATTTGCCACTTTGTTGTTCCCCATATTATAATTTTAGACAATGGTGGTATCTTAAAAAATAAGGATGTCAAACAACTCTCTGCTAAATGCAAAATCAATCACAAATTTTCCACACCTTATCATCCATAATATAATGGCCAAGCTAAAGCCACCAATAAAATCCTCCAAAAGACAATTTGTGAAACCCACATGGATTAAAACCTTCATCTTTACCCTACTCTTTAGGCCTAATATACTATAATTCATAGTACCACTAGGGAAACACCATTCTCTCTAGTATATGGTTCTAATTCAGTCCTTCCATTAGAATTTGAGCTTCCTTCTCTTCATATATCTCTTCATGGTATTATTGATGTTATAGATTTTCACCCTACCTAAGAAAGGGATTGTTCAAGTATTCTTACTCAAATATAGTCCAACATAGGACTGATTCTATGTTGCGGTTATCCTAATAATGGATCATACCTCCAGAGAAGGCCAGCTTCCTTTTGGATCTATCACCTATACTAAACCTAAACTAGCACTTGCTTGGAAAAGGGAGAGAGAGTTTGACAATAACTTATGAAATAATGTAAAAAGAGGTGATGCACCAATGATTCAATCACTCAAACTCACACAAGACACACTATAGGATGCATTTAAGACTACAAAAAATCACTCAAAATATTATTTCAAAAAAAAGTATGAATTAGCTATTAATTTATCATGGGAGGGTAGTTATCCACTTCCAAACTAACTAATAGACTACTTATGCACTTATAATGACTTGTGAGGATTACCAAAGTAGATCATGAAGGTGAGAAAATTTATACGGAGGCAAGGAAATCATACATTAACTTAACCAATCAATGAAATCATAACACACACTTTAATTTAGACACAAAATGGAGGAATTCAATCTTTTACTGCATGAAATCAGTGTTATAGTACAAATTTTGGTAGAGTTTAGTCAAACCAAAAGAGAGAGATTTTAAAGGATTGGAAGCTTGTATTTATAGAAAAGTTAAAAAAATAGAGATATGCATTGAAATAGGCCCAACCAATTTCAATGGATTAGAATCAATTTGAGGATGCCAAGTCACGATCTTGTCAAGAAATAAGGTCCTCATAAAATAATTTAATGCTTCATTGATCTTTATCCAACCACTAGGTCACCTTATTAGGACTCTACAACATATTTTAATTAATCTTCTTATGAGAATGAAATAAATTATACCCTGGCACTGATAGAACCATGCTTATTATGATTTTGATAGTTGTAAATATCTACTTGTCTTGGAAATGATGATGCTAAAGGACAAGAAGCTTTCCCATAACCACATATCTTCCCCTAATAAAATATCTGAGTAAAATCACTCTTATAGATTGGAAACCAATGTTATTTAGTGGTTTTCCTATAGCTATCATGTCAATTAGATGAAGACCACCAATTTTTCAATCTTGCTTTGACAACATTCACCAACCCTTGGTCTATTTTAGGCCCTAAAAAGACATATCTCTCCTTTGTTGAGATTCAATGGTGATGTTTGGTCCCATTCTAGCTCAACTTGGGGTTCATCCCAATTCACATTTTATCGCAATCACTTTGTATTTATTTTGCCTAGGTCCAACATTACTTTATCACCTTCCATTGAAAAATACCTAGGGTTACCTTTGTTTGATTGGCTATCAAAAAATGACTCAAACCATTAACATACTAATCCATCTTACACCATCAGATCTAGTTGGTATGAATTAACACAAACCTTTAATCTTTTTCCAATCTAACACACTTATGCCATTTATCACTCACATATTTTCCTTTGATATTTTTTGACCCCTTTGACCTACTATCACCATTAGATCTTAATTTGTTATTGAACATGAGTCATTAGATCTACCTAGACCCACTATCCTACCAGTCATCACTTGTAATTTGATCTTCTATCTATTGAATGCCAACCATTGATCCTACCATCTAAATCAAATGGATATTTCATGGGACTTTAATTTGATGTTCATGTGCCTATATTTGATGTTTGTATGAATATTTTTGACATTCATGTGACCATTTGCAATATATTTGAACTTTAATGGTTATCTATCATGGCTTAAACTTGACATCTATGGAAATATATTTGACATTCACATGACTATAATTAAATATTTGAAAACCCAAAAATCTTTTCCTTGACTTAAACATGACACTCACACATATGTATTTGATCACTTGAATTCAAATGACTATTTTTTATCACTTTAGTTTGACGTTCATGCACCCATCATTTTCTTTTGCATGCCCATCACTGAATATTTGAAAACCAATAGTCATTTTTTATACTTGAATTTGACAATTATGGAAATGTCCTAGGCTTTTGAATTCAAATGGATATTCACCATGGCTTTATTTTGACCCTTGTGCACCTAGCATTACCCTATTGGATCAATTTACCTAAAGTAAACAATTTTATCAAATATTTTGCATTGGTCATTTTGTCCTTTGGATATTCTCCTTAGGCATTTTGTTTGGGACACTTTTCCCAAAAGAATTATATTTACAAGCTTTTTATTTCAGACAAAATGTTTGAAATAATTTATTCTTAGCTTTTCTATGAGAAAAAATGTTTGAAATAATTTTATCTTTGGGAAAATTGCTCAAATAATTTTCCCAAAAGAATTTTAGCTTCACAAAATTTGTTGTGGGAATTTGCCTAACTAAAATGAATCTTTATAACTTTTGATTCAACCTATTTTCTTGACAAGTTCCCAACACATAGCCAAAAAACCTAAAATAATTGCCCCTAAAATAATTAACACTTAGACAGATCAAAAATGGAAAATTTCCCAATTATGAAATAAGCTTTTAAGCCTATAGGATATTTAGAACATTCTCTTGAAACTGTTTCTTGATCTTTAAAGTCTAAAATAAACTTCAGAGGCATACACAAACTTGTTCCATGCTTCCTAACTGTATTGACAACATGAAGACCTATTCTCTAGCATGTTCTTCAAAGATGAACAAATTAAAATTTAAGAAAGCTTAAAGTGTTTCAAAATATTTGTGAGAACTATGAGATATTTGGACCACTCATTCCATCTAGTAATATTTTCATTCCTTGCTCCATACTTGATCTTTAAGATACTACACTGCATTGAGCTGAATTTGCTATGCAGGCCCAAAATTGGCTAACATCTTTGGTGACTTAGGTAGGAAGCATGCCTGCTATGCTTGAGAACTTAGACTATTTACATGACTCTTGAAACATAGCAAATAATAAATTTATTCCATTACTACAACAAACCTCTTGATTGAAAAAAGAAAATAATTCCACCAAAATAAGGAAAGAAAAAAATGAAATAGGGAAACTACTTAACAAATCAAATGTGCAAACAAATCACTTGTTTGGGACATATTATAAATAAAATAATGTGTCATAACAACAATTTTAGGAATAAAAAAAACTATGTACATGGAACTTAGCTTCTTTAATAACAATGTTTCATATGTATCTCATTGACTAGGATATGAAGTTCCTCACCATCTATCTTTGTAATCTAGAAAGCATTATGGGATTTGCAATAGGAGATTATATATGGACCACTCCAAAGAGAATCAAACTTTGTATTACTTCTTGGATTAGCTCTATCCTCATCCCATTTGAGGAATAAAACTCCTTTGAAGCTACATAAAGAAGCTCCTTTGTCAAAGGTTCCTTTTACCTTTGCTTGTTGGTTTTCCATGGCTAATATGGACTGATGTCTTGTCTCTTCTAACTCCATAAGTTTAGCATATATGATCTTCATTGGTTCATTCTCCAATAACTCAAGTTGATGCATTAGTTCTAGGGTAGGAAATTCAAGAGAAATAGGCATTATTACTTCCTTACCATATACCAAATTCTAGGGTGAGTTGGCTATTGATTTATTATAATTGATCCTATTAGCCCATAAAATTGACTTCAGTTTGAGGTGTCATGACCTATGATTATATTTAACAATCCTTTTTATGATCTTCAATAGGTTCTTATTTGTGGACTCAATAAGGCCATTGCCTTATGGAAAGTAATTTGATGAAGTGCTGAAAATGATAGCATGTTGAACTACCCATTGGATAATTATAGACCCCACAAATACCATAACATTTTCAAAAATAATATTTGAAGGGAATCCAAACCTAGTAAGTAAACCTTCATATAAATCTAGAACATTGGACTCATTCACCTCTTTCAATGATACTTCCTCTGTCCATCTAGTAAAATAGTCTATGGTTATCAATATCCATTTGTGACCTGAGCTTGAAGGGGGTTAATAAGACCAATAAAGTCCAATACCCATTAGACAAAATCCTAATCTACTACAATTGGCTAGAGGGGTGAGGTAGCAAGCTTCACTTTCACAACAAACATAGCACATTATATACATTTTCTAACCCATACATGACAATCTCTAAATAAACTCAGCCAATAATACCCACTTATCAGGATATTTTTGGTTATATTTATTTTTAAATAATGCCCTCCATGTCCATCATAGAGTTGATCTAGAAATCTGTGTCTGATGTGGCTCTACACATCTAAGTATCATACTATTGATATCTTTCTTGAAAAAAAACCATCAACAAGAAGAAATGGAATTGAATGTAATCTAAAATATCTTCTTCTTGAAGGGCTTAAGATAGAAGGATAAGTACCATCATATAGAAATATTACCATGTCTTAGAACCATCTGAAAGGTGAGGTGTGATTAGTTTCAATTTATTCATCATGTGATGCCATAACCACCTCATTAGTTCTTGAAAATATTGGGCTAGATGTTCATAAAGTCCATTGCCTCTTACCAGCTTTGTTATCCTGATCTTGACATTATACTTTATTTCTTTGGTTATCCAAATAGATCTTTTCTCATTTGTATCTTTGTTCAAGAGGAATTCTTTGACACTTTTATGGGTAACCATTATATTTATCTTATTCTTAAACAAGTATATAAATTTCTTGAGTGACCTTATAATTGAAAGTACATGATTTTCAACAAAAGAGTACCTTTTTCATATTATTCTAAGCCTTGACTAAAGAAGGCTATTGGCTGATCTAAAGCTTCATGATTCTCATACATAAGAATACCTAAAATTGTGTCAATGTTAACATAGGTGAATAGGATAAAATCCTTTTTGAAATTATGGTTTATGAGTGTAGGATCACTAGCTATGGCTTTCTTAAATTCTTCAAAGATTCTTACTCATTACTTAGACTAGCTTAAATTTTAATTCTTCTTTAGCATAATTGTAAGTGGATTAGCTAAAGTGGCAAAATTTGAAATGTACCTTCTTATAAAACTAATTTTGCCTAAGAATCTTTGTAGAGCTTCTTTGTATTTGTCAAGGAGACAATAAGAATCGATTCTATCCTATTAAGATCTATACTCATACCATGTTTTGAAATAATATGTCCAATAATTTTACCTTCATGAACCAAAAATACACACTTTTTGGGATTTATAGATATCCTAAACTGTCTACATTTTTCAAATACTTTCTTGAGGTGAATCATGTGCTTAGTTACACTATCATAGAATATTGGTATGTCATCCAAATAAACAAGAATAAACTTGTTAGGGAGACCCTAAAATTCCATATCCATGGCTTTCTAAAAAGTGGATCTAGCATTAGATAAACCAAATGGCATCTTTATATATTCAATTATCCCCCACTTTGTGGTGAAGGCTATTTTGAATTGGTCTTCTTCCTTGACCAAAATCTAATTGGATCTTTTATATCCATCCAATAAGGAGAAACTTTATAAACCTACAAAGAGTTATAGAATTTATTCTATAGATGGAAATAAATAGTGGTCTTTAAGAGAATCCTTGTTCAAGTCACAAAAGTCAACACATAATCTAATGTTACCATTATTTGTCTTTACTGGAACTAGATTTGCCACCCAAGTTGAGTTATTTATTCAAAACATAATAACAGACTCAATGAGATTATGAAGCTTAGCTCTCATCAAAGTCTCAAGGTTTAGATTGATAGGCCTTTTTCTTTGTCTTATTAGCTTGGTTTTAGCTTATAACTCAATGGTGTGTTGATATAGACTTGGATAAAATACTTTGAGGTCACTATATTACCATGAAAATACATCCATAAAACTTCAACATAACTCAATGAAAGTCTCACTATTTAAAGGAGTGTAGAATTCACATAACTTTAAGATCTTACGAGATGTAATCTCCACATTGTCATAGTGTTCTTCATTTTTTGATAATAAATAATTTTCCTTATTCAACTCATGAACACCACTAAATATGCTCTCAAGGGTGACCAACCCATTAGGGAACTTATTTGTCTTCAGCTATACAATCTGGTTATCATACTATTGTGAGAGCTTCTCTTGTTTCCTTGATGAAAACTCAACCTCTTCATACAAGAACCTGATGATCTAATTATCATATTCAAACACTTGCCAATTATCATGGTTATCTAGAATATAAGGTCTCAAAACTATATTAATGTGTGACTGAATCTTTTCATTTTTTATATTAGTTGGGATACTAAATTATGACCCAATGGTACCTAACCTATATGTATATTTATTCTCCTTTCTTTGTATTGTCTGAATGTTAAGGGATTGAAAATCCTCAAGTCCCTTAATATATGATTATAAGGTCTAAAAAATATATTTTTTCATATGTTTACACCTCTTACTTGGTGAACTACGAGTTCACTATCTACAAAAACTTGTAAAGAATTGACATTCATCTTTTTTACCCATTACAAACTATGAACTAGTGCCTCATATTCAAAAACATTATTGGAACAACCAAAATAAAACTTAAGAGAAGAAAAATACCTTTGATTGGATGAATAAATAAACATCATTCTATCCCTGGTACCATGTTTATTTCTTGACCCATAAAATTATAACTGCCAGAGGCCATCACTGGGCTCATGATCTTTCATCAAAGCTAGAATTGGTGTATCTTTTTCATGTAGACAATAAACAAAAAGTCCTTATTAAATTAGCTTATAAGGATCATACTCATGCAAATCAGAGGTCCATTCATCTAAGAATAGATATATAACTCCATATAGATTTGACTCAATTTCCCCTTTATTAGTTTGTAACACTTCATCTAAGATGATACAATTAGTATTCACAATACTTGGGATATATGGATCCAAATGAAAACATGCAATAGGTTTAGAATGTATTGTTACCTTAGTACCATACCTATTTCTAAACATTAAATATGTCCAATCAGCTAATAAGTATCCTTCAATCTTTGAGGTAATGTCCCTTGAAAGAAACGTGGCAAAATAGGGAGGCAAGTCTACTATAACTACATCTTGATAATGGTAACATTGGGACAAGCATGTAATGTAAAATTTAGATATTTTATGATGCCTATTATCTTTGTTGGTGATCCATCTAATTTCAATAGTCTTTTATAATTTGGTTCATAAACAAGACCAAACTTATCTATAATTTGTTTAGGGATGATAGTGCTACCAGCTCCACTATCTACCATACAATTATGAACTAAATATTCACCAACTATTAAAGAGAGATAAAAAGGAGGATTTTCGTTTGATTTGGCATTTGTTTTATCCATTTTTTTCATGTTATGTACCTATTGATCTTGTTTATTGATTGGTTGATTTGAATTAGCTAGGATAATACCTTGTTTCTCAACTAGTTTTAGAGACACCTTGAGAGCTGAAAGATCTTAGATAAGCATATATTTTTATACTATAATAGTAAGGTAATACCACATGCTAATGCTAACATTAGAATTTTTCATCTGATCTATTATGTTGAATTAAGCTCCACTGACCTTTGGATACACCTTGTGAACTACTGGCTGTTCTCTAACAAAGATATTTGAGGGATATTTCCACCCTCTATATATTTATTTTTTTGTGCTATAGGGAAACAAGTTAATATTTGACACTCTTTGGAATAATATTAGGAACACTAGAAGCACTGCTCACATCTTGGGCTTCCTTAATAGCTCTTTTTTAAACTCTAGTCTAAGCTTCCACTTGACCACTTATATTGTTAGTCTCACCAATTTGATTAAATATACCCTGATCAACTATTTACCATTTTACATTAATCGCATTAGGTTTCCTTTTGTCATGTTGAGTCTCTCTTTGGGGTGCCAAATTAGTCTCCTAATATTAATTTTTTTGAATAAAACACTCTTGTGATATTTATGGCATAGTAATGTTCTAGGATGCCAAGGCTTAGTTTTTAGTATCATTGGGGTCAAATGGATTCCAACCCAACTATTGCATTAAGTTGTTTTGAGTATGAATTGGAACAATGGATGTTGAACTTAAAGATGTATTAAGATCAAAATAAGCATATGTTATAGTTGGCACTTTAGCTCCTTATGACTAATAAGGAGGTCTATTTTATTTGAAACCTTGATAGGGAGGCCTTTGATTATGTTATTAATAGGGCCTACCTTTTTATTATTATCTTTTGAGTTGAACTATCTCATTCTCAAAGGATTTTAAAAGACTTTTCAGATCCCATTTATAGGTGACTAAGTAGAAGGGGATATAACTTGGGATTTAGGAGATGGAAATAGAAGCTAAAGATGGGATTTAAAGAACTCAAGGGGGTGGAGTAAAATATAATTTTGGGAATAGAGGCCTTGGAGGCCTTAGAGAAATCTTACCAACTTGTATCAAGCTATTCTCCACTCTTATTTCAATCTCATAGGCATTTGTCAAGGAATTACCCCCCATGGATTGTATCATCACACTAATATTTGAATTAAGGTCTTTTAGATGGTACAAGAAGGTGTATTCTAGGGATGGTTTAACCAATACAGGTATCCTAATCCATGTCTTTTAGAATCTAATGTTAAAATTAGACATGAATTCATGGGGTTACCTCTCTATAGTAGTCAGTTGTTTAATTAAGGATAGGTGATCATATTTATCTTCAAACCATTTGACCAAGGTAATACCTAAATAATCTCTGGTAGAAATGGTGTTCAAAGGTATATTTATATACCACTACAATTCTTTTACTTTGAAGGAGGCAACATGTCGTTTGATAGCCACAATATCTTGTGTAACATTGTGAACATAAAAAAAGGTTGGTAACATCTTGAATGTGATCAATAGTAGTTTTTTATCCCATTATCCTAAGTAAAAATGGATACTCTTAAGGAAAGACACAATAATGTCATCAAGATGGGCCAAATTGAGGGGACTACCCCTATTAAATGAAGCAAACACTTGATTCCTAATCACCATTTGGGAAAAGGGAATTTGGGAAATGGGGACAATAACTTGGACTAAAATAATATGTTGAAAATGGGATGAATATTTATTTTGAGGATAAGGTTTTATACAATTGATTATATCTCTTTGATAAGAAGTAGAAGGCAACTCAATGAACTCAAAGGGAATGCCTTTACTTTCTAACCTTATAGTGACCTTTGGCATGATAATATTATCTGGATCTTTATAATTTAAATAATCTTCAGTGTATGATGATGGTATATGTCTCCTCCTACTGTAAATACTTTTCTTAACTCCAAATTTCAGATATAGTAAGTAAAATGGTCCCATCATGTGTGTCAAAACCATTAGTGTTCTAGATTTGCACCCTAGTTGAGAAGGGGATTGTTCAAGTCCTCTTAATAAAATATAGTCCAACATGGTATTGATCCTAGGTTATTGGTATCCTAATAATGGATCAAAATTCTAGAGAAGGTTGGCTTCCTTTTAGATATATCACTTATACTAAAACTAAACTAGCACTCACTTGGAAATAAGAGAGATTCTAACAATAACTTGTGAAAGCATATAAAAAGAGGTGAAGCACCAATGATTAAATCACTCAAACTCATATAATACATACTATAGGATGCATTCAAGATTGAATAAAATAACTCACATCAGTATTTCACAAAAAGGCATGAATTAAATATTAATCTAGAATAGGAGGGTAGTTATCCACTTTCAAACTAACTAAAAGACTATATATGCACTTAAAATGACCTATGGGGATTACCAAAACAAATCATGAAGGTGATATAATATAGATAAAGGAAAGGAAAGCATAAATTCACTTAACCAATTAGTGAATTCATAAGACACACTTCAATTCAGCTATAAAATGGAGGGGTTCAGTCTTTTACTATATGAAATAGGTGTTATAGTACAAATCTTGATAGAGTTTAGTCATACCAAAAGAGAGATATTTTCAAGGCTTAGAAGCCTATATTTATAAAAAAATGGAAAGAGAGAGAGAGAGTTTTGCATTGAAATAGGCCCAAGCACTTTTGATGGATTAACACCAATTTGAGGATGCCAAGTCATGATCTTATCAAGAAATAAGGTCCTCATAAAAGAATTGAATGCTATATTGATCTTTATCCAAACACCAGGTCACCTTATCAAATTATATAACATATTTTAATTAATTTTCTTACAAGGACAAAAAAATTTATACCTTAGAACTAATAGATCCATGTTTATTCTACTTTAGATAGTTGTAAATATCTACTTGTCTTGAAAATGACCATGCAAAAGGATAAGAATCTTCCCCATAATTACATATCTTCCCCTAGGAAAATATCTAAAAAAAGTCACTCTTATACATTCAAAACCAATGTCATTTATTGGTTTTCCTATAAATATCATATCGATGAGATGGAGCTCACCAATTGTTGATCTTGATTTGAAAATAATATCCAAACCTTGGTATATTTTAGGCCCTAAAAGGACCTATCTCACCTTTGTTGAGATTCAATGGTGATGTTTGGTCCCATTTTGGTTCAACCTAAGATTTATCTCATATTTCATTTAAGCTTGGTCCCTTTGTATTTATTTTTACCGAGTTCAAAATTTTTTTGTCGACTTTTGTCAAAAACTTCTTAGGCTCACCTTTGTTTGATTAGACATCAAAACTAACTTGAACCATTGACATATTGATCCATCTCACACTATAAAATCTATTGGGTATGAATGAATTCAAACCTTTAATATTTTACCAGTCTAACATGCTTGTGCCATTTTCCATTCACGTATTTTCTTTTGAGATTCATTGACCCCTTTCACCCTCTACTCATCATTAGATCTGAATCCACAATTAAACGTGAGCCATTAAATCTACCTCAACCCACTATCCTATTAGTCAAAACTCACCATTGGATCTTTTATCTATTGAACACCAACCATTGATTCTACCATCTAAAATTGAATAGACACTTTATAGGACTTTACTTTGACATTTATATGCTTTTATTTGACATGTATATGAATGTTTTTGATGTTTGTGCAACTATTTAGGAGATATTTTAAATTTAATAATTATCTATCATAGCTTTAACTTGACATCTATGTTAACATGTTTGACATCTATGCGACTATTACTAAATATTTAAAAACCCAGTGGTCATTTTCCTTGAATTAAAATTGACACTCATGTTAACATATTTGATCATTTTAATTCAAATATCTATTTGTTGTGGCTTGAATTTGACATTCATGTGCCCATCATTTGATGTCTACATGCCCATAACCACATATTTGAAAAGTAATAGTTATTTTATATGATTTAATTTGAAACTCATGTAAACATCTTGGGATTTTGAATTCAAATAATTATTCACCATGGCCTCATTTTGACATTTTTGCACCTATCATTACCCTTTTGGATTAATTTCCCCAAAACAAAAAAAATATGTTAGAGCTTTTACATTGGTCATTTTATCCTCAAGCTATTTTCCTTAAAAAATTTGTTCAAGACACTTTCCCCAAAATAATTATGTCTATGGGATTTTTTTTGGAGAAAATGTCCAAAACAATTTATATTTATCTTTTCTGTAGATAAAATGTTTGAAATAATTCTATCTTTAGAAAAATTGCTCAGACAATT
This sequence comes from Torreya grandis, assembly GCA_037957365.1. Classification (NCBI taxonomy): domain Eukaryota; kingdom Viridiplantae; phylum Streptophyta; class Pinopsida; order Cupressales; family Taxaceae; genus Torreya; species Torreya grandis. The sequence goes on along the minus strand of JARHVA010000180.1, from coordinate 4,958,824 downwards.
TTCGTAAAAGAATTTTTACTTCAAAAACTTTTTTGTGGGAATTTTTCCCAATTAAAATGTGTCTTTGGAACTTTTAGTTCAAACAATTTTACCGAAAAGTCCCCAACACATAGCCAAAAAAACTTGAAATGATTTCCCTTGAAAGAATTAACACTTAGCCAAAACAAAAATGGAAAATTTCCCAAATATCAAATAAGATTTTAAGATTGTAGGCTCTTTTGGACATGCTCTTGAAACTTATTCTTAATCCTTGAAGGCTTAAATGAACTCTAGAGGCATACACAAACCTATTTCATGTTCCCTAATTGTATTAACATCATGAAGACTTGTTCTCCAAGTTGTTATTCAAAGATCAACAAATTACACTTTAATTAAGATTATAGTGTTTCAAAAGATTTGTGAGCACTGTGATATTTTTGGACCATTCATTCCATCTATTTTTCTTTAAGCCTTGCTACAAATTGATCTTTAGGAAAATTCATTGCATTTAGTCATGTTTTATATGTACTCCAAAAATTGGCTAATAGATATCATTCTTGATGAATAGCTATGTGAAGTTCACCTTCATGCCCTTTATCTCTTTGATGAATTCCACCTTTTTGATTTGTAAGACAATCACCAATACAAGGCTCATATCACCAAACAACATAACAAACATATTAAAATCCACACATTTCATGTTGGTGATCTTGTCCTTAAATTAGACTACAATCTTGATAAATAATAAAAATACACCCAAAAATGGTGGGGCCCTTATTTAGTCAAATATATTCTTGGTCCCAACACCTATCACCTTCAAACCAATGAAGGCCATGCTTTCAAAGATCCTAGCAACACATAATTCCTCAAGAATTATTTTGGTTAACTTCTTCCCTTCTTTTCATGCTTTTTGTATGATATCTAACACTCTTTGTAGGGTACTTACATGGGTCTCTCCCTGTATAGTATTTCTCTCTTGTTACAAACCTTAGTCCTTCCTTTTGGTACTTTAGTTTCTTCCCTTTTTCTCATGAGTTGTATTGTGAAACTATAGATAGGACATGGTCTTCCTCATGATTTACTATAGTCTTATTTATTTTTCACACCTTTTTATACACTTTTTTTCACCCCTTGGGTTTCTATTTTATGAGTTGTAGTGTAAGACCATGGATATGACTTGGCCTTGCTCACAAATACCATCTTATTTTTATCCCATTTTCCATGATTTTTGGCACCTTCATGTGTTTCTCATTTATGATTTGTAGTGTAAGATCATGGATTGGACCTAACCTTCCTCATAAAATCACCATCTTGTCATTCCTTTTGTAGAATGTGTTTTTGATCTTTGTTCTTAGCTTTATCTTTTGTTTCTTTTCATAGATGTAATTTTCATAATAATCTATGTTAGTATGTTTTCCTCTAATTCCCTCATTCTTATGATAACAAATCACACTTTTATGTAATTATATCCCTTTTTTCACCTTTTGGCACATTTTTTTATGATTGTAAGTAATTTAAATTGTTACATGTTTCATTCATCTTGATTTCCTCTCCTTTCACTCCATATTAGATAAAACAAGGTCAAAGTCAAGATAACACTTTTATTTTACCTAGACTTATGAGAATCCTAAACCCCATACTCGTTGAAGTTCTCTCTCCTAGAAACCAAGTCCTAAATATTCAAATGAAAGTCATCTTTACCACCCATGTTTAGTTTTCCAAATCTATATGGAAGAGGAATAGAAAAATACATCAAGAAAATTAAAATCCAAATCATTTGAAACAAAAGGCAAAGATATACAAAAGGGAACATCCAAATCTCAAAAGTCAACATCACATTAAAAGACATGATTACAAGGACATCTCCTATTTCTAATCAAAGCTAAAAATCCATAGTTATCCTCACATAGAGCCAAGGTCCATTGGGGTATAGTAGCCCAGTAGATTGGAATAGGAGAATTCAATAAACTCTATGGTGCTACCTACTTTCTCACACAACTACCCAATATTTATAGTAGACTGATAGATCTATAAAGAGTACCAAAGAATGGGGAACACATTTTGGAAAGGTATGTCTAGTTTAATTTTCAAGCATATATCTTTCATGGGATGATATAAATACTTCATTTGTTGACCTAAGTGTTGTGTGGCTAAGAGAAGTTATTCAAAATCCTTACGTTTAAAAGTCCTCTTGTTTTGACAAACCTAATTTGAGTGTCTTAAATTAAATAAAGAGTCTTTATACCTTGGTTTTTCCTTCATTCTCCCCTCCACCCATTCATTTCCCCCCTTGATGGACAAATTGTGATTCCAAATATATTTTCCCTCTTCTCTACTTCCTTCTTATTCACATCTTAAAAACATACTAGCAGTACTTTGTTTTGGTTTTACATATCCTTAGAGAAAAAAACATGTTTTATCAACTATGGATTACTTTATTCACACCATGGCTCTACATTTTTAGACTTAAATTGTTTTATTTTACTATTTATCATTATTGTACTACCCTTTTTTCAGACACCTAAGTCTGCATATAATTTTCATATATGTTTTCCACTATTAAGTGAGGTTGGCTTGTTACTTCTCACTAACCAATGTTGTTTTCCCTTTTATGCACATTTTTCACTTATGATTAAGGATTGTTACTTTTCACTCATCAATTTTATTTTACCATTTTTTTCTAATCACCCATCTTTATTTAAGTAAAGATTATTATTGCTTTGACATTGATGTTTGATTGTAATCCTTTTTGGCATTTATCCTTGGTTTGACTTGGTGTGTTTTCCTTTCTTACTTAAGTTTTACATTTTTGAGTATTTTAGGTCTTTAATATCCTTGGCTTTTCCATTTTTCCAATTTAGTCTAAATTTTGACTTGGTCATTTGGTCTAACATAGTGCTTGTCACACCTTCTTGCTAAATTTATATGTCCCATCCATATAGCACCAATTATCTTAGATTTCCTACATTTTTTTTTTTTTTTTTAATCTTTAGTTTTGTATTATTGGGTTTGTCAAAATTAGTCTCTTCACCCTCCACAATAAAAATTAAAAATATAGAAAACAACCATCCAAAAATAAAGGTGATTTAAGGTATGCATCAAATTTAATTTTTAGTTATTTCCTTTTCATCATTTAAATTCAATAACTTTTTCTTTAAAATACTGAAACATTTTTGTAGCCTCATCATTGTGTGTTACTATGTTCTTTCTTGAAGCACCATCCCCTATTGTATCTAATTGACACATGATAAGATTAAATTTGGGCATATGTATACACAATATTTTCAAACTTTTATCAAATACTAATGCTTTGAATCTTGTAAGAACCCATAAAGACTCAATCTCTTTGAGTGCATGCCTTAAAAGGTTCACTCAAGAAATGGATGGGTAGACCATTGGTACTTAATAGGATTGTTGTCCCTTATTACCACTTATTATTGATCCAACCAACTCCCAAAAACATTCCCTTAAGCATTACTCCTCCTTTGCGCACTCCTCTAGTGTAATAACACTTTCCATACCTCTTTTCCTCACCATAAGCCCCTTTTGATAGTCTATTATACTAGGTTGATTGTGTTTACTCTATACTATTTTGGGTAAAATTCATTTAGGGTATAGGCTGGATTTTGGCTTACCTAGCCCCTGATTTAGTGAAGTTTTGTCCATAGCTTTACTAGGTTGACTTGGTCAACCCTATCAACCAAAAAGTTTGGAAGGGCTTAGGGTTAAATCTTCCCATATATATAAGACCATTTCATCATTATTTAATAATGAAGTATATTTATTATTCTATTACACTTATCTACAATATACTCTTCCATAATTCTTCTTGAGGGGTCTTAGCTTATGATTTCTACTTGGATAATCTGGTCTTGTGGAGAAGTCTTAGATGTTTTGGTCTTTCTTAGTGGTCCTTATAAATTAAAACAACCTCTTTCAAATCCCCTTCAGCCAAAGGAGAAATTGAGTCTCGATGGGTTCAAATTTTAGGTAAGCATTCTCTAACTTTGCTCCTCTCTTTAGTAGATAAAAGTAGCATAAGTATTGGCTTCTAATAATATTGCTCTTATTCTTCATGTTTTAGGGTCTTACTCATACATATCTTAATTTATAGTCTCTTATGCATGTTTTTTTTTTTTTTAACTAACCCCCATATTGTGGCACAAGCTTTGGTGAACACTAGATTAGACTTTACTTTACTTATTATTAGTTTAGTGAGATATAAAACCATAGGACCTAACTAGGGTTATTGCATGATTATTATTGACTAGAGAATTTGGAACACTCCCTATCATCATTTTTTATGGTAATAGATCCCTTGGGTCTATTAGATCCACATATTGGTCATGTTCCTGATTATCTAATGGATCCCCAATCATAAGTGTAAGTGTGATCTATCTTATTTGAGTTAGGATTGATTTATAGACATGATGCATTTTTGATTGCATACACTTTTTTCCATCAAAACATGAACATAATTTTAACTAGTATAAAATTCTCTCTCCTATTTATTTTATAGCTCTTCACTTCAAACTATCCTAGATTAATTATTTTCTATAAAACTAGACATGTGTGAGTTTTGACATCTAGTGAATTATATTTATATCTTCTTTTATATTATAAGTTTACCACATACTCATCCTATTATGATATACAAATGTTATCTTCCAATGGATCATCTTTAGATATGTATCCTTACATGTTAATCTCATCATACGTAAAATAGTGTCTCTCACCTTCACAAGAACCCACCATATGTCATCCCCACTTTCTACAAGTTCCAAAAAAACATTCCATGACTTGGTCCTCCCATCCTCCTAGTATAATTAACAATGATTATATTATATATTTCATTGTTATATTTTTACATAATATCTTCCTCCTCATCAATGGGTTTCATCTTATTATAGTTTATCTTCACTAAATGTGTGTACCATTCACTCTAATCTTACCCACACTTCTATTTAGTCCAAAACACAAAAATATATAGCCACTCATCCTCATGGTTTTTATTTGTAAATCCACCATGATCATATTTATCCACACTATAATTTTCTCAATAAACTTATTGGAGTCTAATCAGTTTAGTATAACATCATGGTTTTTTTATTATTAGTTATTCCAATAAATCTTATTATATAATTTGGGTGAATTTTAATAACACCCATAAAGAATATAATATAGGCTATTAATCAATAAGAAAGAGATAATTATTTTATCTTATAATGTAGGAGATCAAAATTTTATCAATATTATATATGTTTAATACAAATTTATCCTAGTATGAGCCTACATAAAATATGATTGGTATCAAAGTAGGATGAAAGGCCCATGAGCAAGATTTTATCAAATTAGGAGTATATATAAGATATATATATGGTTTGTCTTGATTTTTAGGAGCATGGGTGGGTTAATATTATGTTGAGACATTTAAGGATATAAAGAGAATGTGAGAATATTAATATTATATCTTTATTTATGATTTAAAATATAATATGAGGTTTGGAAGTTTGAGTGATAAATATCTTAGATACAAAGCTTGTCCATTCAATTTATGATTGATTAAATCAAATCCTTAAACTTTAGATATATCTCCTTCATAGTCTCCATTCAAAATTCCATATCACAAAGGAAGGCAATTATATTGTAGTACTTGAATTGACCACTTTCATAGAAGAGGAGGTTGAAACCCTTAATATATTTATTTTGAACACCACAATAACCATCTGTAGGTATTATTTTCATTATGTGGGTGCATATTTTTCAATTTTTTTTTGGAATTTTCTTGACTCTAACAATATTTTTTTTTAAAGTGTGAAAGTTATGTCAAATGTTATATTTAGCCACATGGCACATTATTCCTTACACATCTATAGATAGATGATATAGTCACAATAAATAATATATAACACACATGTACCTAAAACCCAAAATTTATAAATCTAATAGAAGCACACTCAGTCACATGGAGATACACCTGAAAACATAGGGGTATAACGAAAGTAGTCGAGGTTTTTATGGTTGGGTTTGTCTATAATAGGCTAATATAGGTACAAAATTATCATAGAGTAGTGAATAGGTATAAAAATTTATGAGTAGGTAAAATATAGTAAAAACAAACATAATATATATTCATCATTATATAAAATTTAAGGTGTGAGAATATATTAACCTCTTTGTCAATTCATTTCTTTACTTTATCTTACAATTGTGATAATTGGGTGTGTTTTCATTATTTATCCTCTTGGATAGATCTAAATTTTTTATTTAAAATATATGTACTTATATTAATTTATTTTTATATTTTTTTATACCTATGTTGTGTAAAACAAATTAAGTTAAACATAAATGAACTCAAAAAAATTCTATCACTCAACCTAGTTTTTATAGTCATTGTATTTCACACTTTCATGGCTGATTTTAGATTTGATTTTAAATCATTTAATTTTTCATGTTTTATTCATCCAAAACTCTATTTATATTTATATACCTATATCATGTAAAATTTTAACCTAGTTTTTCATTTCTTTCTTACATTCAACTGAGGGTTTCACAACCCCTTATCCTCTTATATTTTGATTAATCATTTTATTCAAATATAATTTTTATATTTAACTCTAGGTTTTTATCATCATTTTAATCTATTAAATCCCAAATAAATTTTAAGTATTCATTATTTATCATTATCCTTGGCATCCTCCCATGATAAACCTTTCATACAATATTTGGATCAAAAAATAAAACTAATGGTGAAGTCACTAAGGATCATGATCATCAACCCAAAATTTATCCTTAAAGGAAATCAAGATTAATAAGATTCAATGGGTAAATTACACAAAAATCATTGTTCATAGATAAATAACTATAACACTTAAAATCCAAATAACAATATCTTTAAAACATGGATGCAATTATCCTTTTTGTATGAAATTTTAAGGTTAACATTCCATCTAGTTCTTATATAAAAAAATAAAATTACACCAAAAATAATTTCATACATATAATATCTTAGTCTTGGACACATTAATGATAATATTAATTGGAATGCTACATATAGTGGTGCATCTCGTGATTTGATAATATAATATAAACTGAATGACATCAATGCAATCATTTCATAAATATAAAAAGCTTTTAAAAAACCTAACATACGTTATCATCTATGACCAAGTCACATTATCCTTATAATCATGAGATATGATTTACCTTAATATTTTCATTTTACCAAATTTAATTTAATTAATGGAAAGGGATATCCCTATTTACACATAAATGATTTCAATCCATCTTGTCTAGGTCATCAACATGATGATATTCTCATCACCAAAAGTTTCCTAAAATTATCGTGGGATAATCATTAAATTTATTTTATTATTTTCATAGGATTTCAATAACCATATTTTATGAGATAATTTATATTTTATTATCTCTTTTTTAAATTAACATTATCCAAAATATGACTTTCACACATATTTATCAAGTCAAGAAAGGTCCTCATTAGTGCATTGTGGATTACATCCTTAAATTCCAAGCATTAATAAATAATATGTGTCATCCACTTCCTAATAGTGAGTTAAAAAACATCTTAAAAATATCACTTATAAAGTAATTATCACTTTATATGATTTATGTAATGTTGTTTTTTATATTGTGTAACATCGAGAGTGTATTTATAGAAGCAAAAATGTTTAAATATACACCAAATTTATTTAGTAGCTAATGCACCCAAATATTAAGGGAAAATGACATTCAAAGAAAGTGGTAATGATATGTATATTTTTTAATATAATATTAAGGCCAATATTATTAAAATAGTATAAAAATCTCAAGACAAAAGTATATTTTCAACCTCTAGACCAAGGAGAGAATTTTCATGGTGATGCAGGAACATCAAGCTAAAGAACATTATTTTTGAACTATTTTCATAACTAGCCAACATTGGTCAATGTTGGGTGTCAAAATGTGTGCAGGACATTTAAGGTCAATTTTTTTTGTCTTATATTCAATTTGGATTACCCAAGATGTGTTATGTAGCTTTTAGGTGTTTTCCCTCCAAAATAGGGAATTTGAAAATTCAAATGTTATAACTAAGGATAGGAGGACCAAATGCATGGTTTTAAGTGGATAGGTGAATGAAATTTTCAAATGAGTCATGTTAATAATATTTTTTAGTAATAAAAGGTTTAATTCATTATAGTTATAGTCATCAATAATCAAATAGAATAAAGGGACTCCAAAAACTCATGTTAAGGTAGTTATAGGAAAAAAGTTGATGTAACCACTCAAGAAACCAACATCGAAGTTGGTAAAAAATGAGAATTGGTACATGAGTTATGAGGAGAAGAGATATTAGGAGACATATGTTGGAAAATCTCTTAGAAGGAGAATAGGGAGCAAAGCCATAAAACTTAGTGTACCTCTCAAGAAGTTGATGGAGTCCATGTATGGATAGTTTATGTAGTCAACAAAGATCCAAATTGAATAATAAAGAAATGGTTTTATATTTCCCTTTTCCTTGAAATGGTTGTAGATTACTTTTTAAATATTTATTGCCTTTGAAAGGCACATGATATCAATTTTTTATTAGTTTTGTAAACTTTTAGGGGTTGACCAAGGACTATGGTCATAGTCTCAAGAGAGAAGGGTATTGGAATGTTTATTTCTATGAGTCGGTGGAATGAAGTTTATCATAAGTATATATGCTTGTGTATGTTGTAGTTGTGTAAAATTTGGGATGGTTTCTAGAACCTATAATAAAATGAGAAACTTAGAATACAAGGCTATTGAATCTAACAAACTCTACAGGCATTACTATAGTCGAGAAAAGAAGGTAAACACTTGCGCTTTAGACATAGACTATCAATATGTTGAGATATTAATGGATAAGTGAAATCATGTTCAAGTTGGTTGTATTGTAGTTTATTTTTAATCCAAAAAAAATTAATATACTCCAATTCATAAGTTACATGAGAATAACCCTTTTATTGTTACAGTTAGAATCCTTTGTACTTAGTCATAGACAAGGAGAAGAGGTCTAATACTAGATATAGCTTGAGTTTGGAATAGATTTAATATATTTTTAATTTTAAAAAAAAAATTAATATTTTATAGTGGTAATTAGATAGTGTTTCCAACTTTTAAATTTTTATAGTTTTGAGAGAACCCTAAGATGTAATAAAAACCTTGTTTCCATAAAGAATCATGTTTTGCATAGTTTGGTATTATAATGAATGTGTTCACATACAAATACATGAAAGAGGTATTGGGTTAGTATATTTTAAGATTTAATTTGGATTGGATAAGTCTTAATAATTTTATTTATGCTTTTAATTGTTTGAATTTGCTTCATGACTATAATGTAACCCTGCTAAAATAACAAACCCTATTTTCCATAAGATTAAGGAATTGGAGATTGTTTTTGAATTAGTAAGTGGTGTGATTGTAGTGTTAGTGGAGACTAAATTTATTTTAAGGTTTATTAAAAACTACTTAATCTCTTTATGAAGGTACCTTGCCATTGGAATGAAACAGTCCTAACAAACCCTTACACAGTTTATAAAAGAACATAGTTGACTGAGTTTTCATTGTTTTAAGCATGTAATGAATGAGAAAGGGGATATAATATATTGTATAAGGTAAATGACACTAAAAAATACATAATTATGGTAATTTTATCATTTTAACTTTCTATAAACTCAATATAATGAATTCTTTAGGCTCTTGGGCCTGTGTAGGAAGGGAGTAACCCTAGAACTAGGATTTTGTTAATTTAAGGAGTTTTAGCCACAAAATATTAATAAATTTTTTTATTAATGTATAAATAAATGTTATGTAACTAACTTAATATGTTTCAAGTTTGTATGGTCTTTGTAGTATTTATTTTCAAGGACTATGTTGCATTTAATGGCTTATAAGACCTAATTGGTGATAGGATAAAGAAGGAAAAGTGATGTGATTTGAGAGTGAGGTTGAAATAGAGATGTATAATATGAATGAGCCTAAAGGTTATCCAAATATATATTTATTTTAAATTTTTAGTTCATACATTGCTCAAACCTAGGATTTTTGTTAGCATAGAGGGTTACTTGAGGGGTGTTTTAAAGAAGAAAGTGTGTTATGGCTTGTGAGTTGTGAAATGAGAGAAAATTAAAAGGTTTATTACCTTATTGGGTCCTCATAAATATATTTATTTTATCATTAATTTTCATTTACTCTCCTAGATAAGGAGGTTTTTTAAGAAAATAGGGCTACTAGGATTTGCATGCTCATAGAATGAAAAGAGGAATAAAGACATGAAATAGGATCAAGAGATGATTGAAATTAATAGATAAAAGTTTGATATGATTTAAAAAACCCATTTAAGACATCATAAAAGTATAACCTCATCTACTTTAAAAAATAGCCTGTTTGGGCATAGTGAAGGGTCTTAAACCTAGCCACAAGAGAGAAGTTATTAAAAAAAGAAGACGGGGTTTATTCAATACACCAAGTTTCTTCTACATCATTTGGTATAATATATAGGTTAGTATTCATTACACTTATTTTTAATTGTTCAATCTTGTTAATTTGAGATGAAGATAACATGTTATGAGGAATGTGTGCGAAGCAACCTTATAGGGTATAGAAGGAGAAGGATTATGTTTCAGGTTTGATCAATTAAGATCATTAAAAAATTATATCAGATTGATAATATATAAATAAAATCCCCAAAATCCTATGAGAAAGGACTAAAATCTAATCAATAAAAGACTAAAAAATATAGAGATAAAAGAGAGCATTGGATCTCCAAGAGAGAAGAGAGAAGACTCCAAAAGAGAGTCTAGGAGGATAAGGAGAGCTCTTAGATAGAGGAAAATAGAAAAGGAAAGGCCTAATAGAGGACTAAGAGGCAAGGTTGATAAAATTGCTAAGAGGAAGGTCTAGATAGGCCAATAAAACAAATAATGTGAGATAAGATGGATATAGAAAGTGAAGTGGAAGATATAAGAAGAGAAATAGGGAAAGGTATAGAGAGGATATATCTCATGATGAATCTTGTGAGAGAGCAAGAAATCCAATGGACTAGATGGAATGTGAAAAGAAGAGTAAAGTGGCCACTAGTTTCACTTGTGAAATAAATAAGGCACAAGATCAGTGTCTTAAAGAATGAGAAGAAGAGAGAGAAAGTATCCCAAAGAGGCATTATAAGAGGGATATTTCCAAGTGAACAATAATATAGAGAGATATAGAAGAGGTTTCTCATTTAAGAGAATAGGAAGAAGATAAAAGTCCCAAGAAGAGCACATGACGGTGAAAATAAGAAGAGATGGAGGATGTCTATGCCAAAGACATTCAAAGAAACTATGTGGTCTCTCATTTTTTATGCTAACATTGATTTCAATTTTGTGTATGTAGGTATGAATAAGAAATTGGTGAAGGCCAAGAAAAAAGACTCAAATTTGATGAAGGATGGGCCGAGATCATCACCTATCAAGTGGAAAAAATATGATAAATAAAGAGAGTATCTTGAAGAAGTTAAAGTGAAGGATATTGAAGACATTCCACATGATTAAATTAAAGATAAAGAGGGGTTTTATGATACATTTCCAAGTCTAGCACCTGAAAAAAGAGAAGAAGCATGCAAAGAAGATATGAAGGTCACCCATGATTACATAAAGGAAGACATAATCTTGTAGCAGTTGCATTTAGAGGTAAATTAATGTTTGAACATTGATTTTTATTTCATCAATTAAGAAGAAAATGATTATATGAAAATTGAGAGAAATAATTATAAATTACAACCCTCTACTAGAGAACAAGGCCATGGATATGTATGGATTAAACAATAAGGTGATGAGAAGGATTTGAAACTCAAACAAGAGTTAAAACAAGGAAAAATTATAGGTGTAAATCAAGTAGAAATGTGGAATCAAAACATAAAAGGAAAAGTACACCAAGATGGCATGGTAGATAACAAAGGTTTGAAGAAAAAAATAGATGAAAAGAGAAACAAGTTTCAACCCAATAAGGTACAAGGCATAACATAGGTTAAGAAAATAATGAAAGGAGCACAAGAGGGTCCTATTGTAAGTGTACTCCAATCAATCACGAAGGTAGAGTAAGGTATCAAGCCAACTAAGCAAATAAGAGAGATGGTGCATGAAAACCAAGCCTAGGAAATGAAGGTATAGCCATGTGAAAATGAAAATGAATTCATGAAATAAGATAAGTGTTTGATATATTTATTTCAAAATGTTATTTATGATTATGTGTGTGAATTTGATTCCAATAATGAAGATCTCTTGTATATGGAAACCATTTCCTTGATGGAGTGTGTAGTAAAGAAAGATGAGGATGAAGCACCTCAAAGAGTTCTTGAGAATAATGGTATGTAGTATGAAGAGGTTGAATGAATCTCACAAATGAGGAAGTATAAGTAGAAGAAAAAGAATAAGTTTCCCAAGAAGTTTAAGAGCAATGTGAACCAAGATTTTATGAGGATTATGAAGTGGTGGATGCACTCAAGTTTCAAGAGTTGTATATGTTAGAGGACATGTTAATTCCATCCAAGGGGTATAAATAATATGACTTAAAACAAGATAAGATCAAGGAAAAGATATATAATGATCAATAAAGGGAAGCACAAAGAGTTATATAAATAAAGATGCAAGCAATCAACCAAATGGAGTATGGACATGCAAACAAGGTGATTTATTCCATGGTTTAAGATAAATTTGAGTTTACATTTGTTAATAAAGGGTATCAAATATCCAATATTGGTTAAATCATGTTGTACTATGGTGAGGATGAATGGAACAAAAAGTTGCTCTTGTACTATGAACAACACCATGGGAAAATGCATCAAAATGTGAAGAATTTTAAAGAAGATGCATCAAAAGAGAGTATATAATATAATAGGATAGATATTTAAATGTATGATATGCCATTATATCTTAAGGAAGAATGTGTTAACATTCATAAGAAGCAAACATCACCTAATAGGCAAGAATCAAGTGAGATTTATGAGAAAATAAGCCATGAAACTAGCATGAGTAATAATAATAATATTTATATGGTTTAATATAAGTATGATAAGGTTTAAGGTGACCTATAGTAGGTGTAATATTCACCAAATGAAGATATACAATAGTTGGAACACTTCATATAGGCGGAAGATGCATGGACAAGAAGGATAGATAAAGCCATAAGGAAGAAATGCTAAAGCTCTTAAAATAATAATGATCAAGGAATGAATAATATAAATAATTTTAACTTGAAACACTCTCAAATCAAAAAATTTAAGGAAATAAATAAAGTTAGAGGCTCATATTTTCTCCCTCCAGGGGAGTATGATGTAGGAGCATAAAGCTAAATAACATCATTTTTGAACTATTGTCATAACTAGTCAAAATTGGTAAATGTTGGATGTCAAAATGTGTTTAGGACATTTTGAGGTCCATTTTTTAATCTTAGAGTTGATTTGGATTACCCAAGATATGTTATGTATATTTTAGGTGTTTTCCCTCTAAAACAATGAATTTGAAAATTCAAATATTGTAACTAAGGATAGGAGGACCAAATGCATGGTTTGAAGTGGATAGGTGAATTAATTTGTCTAAGGAGTCATTTAAAGCATATTTTTAGTTAATAAAAGGTTTATTTCACTATATTTGTATTCATCAAGAATCAAATAGAATAATGGGACTCCAAAACCTCATGTTGAGGTAGTTATAGAAAAGAAGTTGATGTAACCACTCAATAAACCAACATTGAATTTGGTAAAAATGAGAATTGGTACATGAGTTATGAGGAGAGGAGATATTAGGATGGATATGTTGTAAAATATCCAAGAAGTATAATATGGAGCCATGTCATAAAACTTGGTGAACCTCTCAAGAAGTTGATGAAGTCCTTGTATGGACAATTTTTGTAGTCAAGAATGATCCAAATTGAATAATAAAGAGATGGTTTTATGTTTACTTTCTCCTTATAATGGTTTTTGATTAATTTTTAACTATGTATTGTATTTTAAAGGCATGTGAGATCATGTTTTTATTGTTTTTTGTAAACTTTTAGGGGTTGACCAAGGATTGTGGTCACTATCTCAAGAGACAAGGGTATTGGAGTGTTTCTTTCTGCAAATTGGTGGAATAAATTTTATCATAAGTATATATATTTTGTATTTTTAATTTTTTTATAATTTGGGATGGTTTTTATAACCTATAATAAAATGGAAAATCATAATATAAAGGAATTGAATCCAAGAAACTCTGTAGGCATTTCTACAGTCAAGAAAGGAAGGTAAATGCTTGGTACTTTAGACATAGACTATCAATGTGTTGAAATAGTAGTGGATAGTTAAAATAATATTAAATTTTGTTGGATTATATTTGTTTATAATCATAAAAATATTAATAGACTCCAAGGAACAAGATATGGGAGAATAACCCTTTTGTTGTTACAATCAGAATCCTTTGTACACAGTCATAGACAAGGAGAAGAGGTATAACACCAAAAATATCATGAGTGTGGAATAGATTTAATATCATTGTGATTTTAAAAATATTTATGATTTTAAATTGATAATTATATAGTTTTTACACCTTTTAAATGTTTATAGTTCTAAGAGAACCCTATAGATGCAATATGAACCATGTTTCCACAAAGAATCCTATTCTACACAATTTTTTCTTAGAATGATTCGGTTCACATCCAAATACATGAAAGAGGTATTGGGTTATTAGATTTAAATATTTTATTTGGAATGTATAAGTCTTAATACTTATATTAAAACCATTTTAATTGTTTTAATGTGCTTCATGACAGTAATGTAACCCTGCTAAAACAAGAAACCATGTTTTCCATAAGATTGAGGAATTGGAGGTTGTTTATGCATTGGTAAGTGGTGTTATTTTAGTGTTGGTGTAAAAATAAAAATATTGTAATTTTTATTAAAAATTACTTAATCCTTTTTTGAAGTAACATTTCTACTAGAATGAAACAGTCCTAACAAACCCTTACATAGTCAATAAAAGAGCATAGTTGACTAAGTTTTCATTGTTTGAAGCATGGGATGGATGAGAAATCAGATATAATATGTTGGATAAGTTATATGACACTAAAAAATACCTAATTATAGAAATTTTAATTTTTTAAACTTTTCCAAACTCAAGATAATGAATTCTTTAGGCTCTTAGGCTTGTGTAGGGAGTAACCCTAAAACTAGGGTTTTGTTAATTTAAGGAGTTTTAGACATAAAATCTTTCCAAAATTTTGTATTATTATATAAATAAATTTTATGTAAATTATTGAATAGGTTTAAAGTTTTTAAGGTCTCTATAGTAAAAATTTTCAAGGATTGTGTTGTGTTTAAGGGCTTATAAGACCTATTTGGTGATAAGATAAAGAAGGAAAAGTGATGTAATTTTAAAGTGAGATTGAAAGAGAGTTTTATAATATTAATTAGCATAAATTTTATCCAAAAATATCCTTATTTTTAAGTGGTAGTCCTTACATTGCTTAAACCTGTGAGTTTTATCAGTTTAGAGGGCTAAATGAGGGGTGGCTTAAAGAAAAAAGTGTGTTGTGTCTTGTAAGTATTGTTAGGAGATAAAATAAAAAGGTATATGAAATTAAAGGGTCCTCATAAATATATTTACTTTATCATTAATGTTCATGTACTCTCTTAGTAAGGGGGTTTTCAAGAAAATAAGGCTACTAGGATTTACATGATCATAGAACAAAAAGAGGAATAAAGAGGTGGTAGAGGACAAAGAGATGATTTAAATCAATAGAGACGAGTTTGATATGATGGAAGACACCCCTGAAGGAATAAAATATGTATAAACTTATATATTTTGAAAAATATCCTATTTGGGCATAGTTAAGGGTCTTAAGCCTAGCCATAAGAGAATAGTTCTTAAAGAAAGAAGATAGGGTTTATTCAATCCACTAAGTTTCCTCAACATCACATGGTTACCCAATCCACCTAATTATATGTTAATGAAAGAAATTAATGTGATGTCAATTATTTTATTAAACCTTTTTAGTGAGATAAAAATCTACCACCACCTAAAAACTATAGTCCTAATGCATTTTAAGATTATTATTAAGAATAAATAATTCAACTAATAATTATTTTAGATTTCACCATAACATTCAAGATCTAATTAATTTTAACATTAACAAGGTATATAGTTATGTATTTATATGGTAAGGGTAATGATGTTGGTGATGGTGTTGAAGGAAAAAATTAGTTAAGGAGGCTTTAATTAGTGAAGGACTGAACAAGCTAGATGATATGATGGATGAGGTACCCAAACATTCTTGGGTATACCTCTTTTTTGGTGTAAGTTCTCTAATAACGATTAATATAAATAACTTTAAATCTTTAATGGAAGATAATGAAGTTTACCTAGATATCCATGATATCATTATTGATAATACTAAAGCTTCATTAGAGAACTCTCTATTGGCATGCTTCTATATAGTTATAGACTTAGAATTGAAGTTTTTAGAGAATGGGAAGCCAAGAAGTGGAAATCAATGGGATCCAGTGAAGTGATTTCCATGGATAATAATTTATTATTGGTATCCTTCATTTATTTAGAGGACTATGTGAAATATCTTGAAGGTGGGTCATGGTTTTTGGTTAAATCAATTTTGTCTCTAAGGAAATGGAAGCCTGGTATTAACTATACACTATCAAGACTCCCCCTAGATTTCTATTAAGAGGAGGTCTTCCCAAGAATTGTTATATCTATTAGACAGTTGATGACTATTAATCTAGTTACTAAGTGTAAAAATAGGTCGATTTAAGCTCGATTTAAGCTAGATTTAATGTCCATGTTCAGACAAAAAAACTATTCTTATAAGTGTTAAAATTAAATCTAAATTCAAAACTTGGACCCAAAATTTCCTCTTTGAAAGGGATGATGTCATATACGTATGGTGTGATTTTGTATGACATTTTGAAAGAAACTATTGAATTCAACATAATCTGTTAGAGAAGGTTGCATAGATTGAGAATTTGACATGTGGGCCCCATGGGCCCCAAGGGAACCCCTAGATGAAATAACCTCCCCTTCCAACTCTCTTAAGATAAAGGATAGTTTGAGTTTAGGAGTCTAAGATCTTAGTATCATGAGGAACCCTCATGATCACATTGAGAACAAATTTGTTTTATGGAAATTTAAGGATGAAAAACTCCCCATTGTTTCCTTAATTAATTTTATGGTATCAATGAGTAATAAAATAGGCAAGACTTTGGGGATATTTAGACCAGTAGAGAAAGGTAAAATTATTGTATATTCGGTATCGAGGTCCCCCTTTGAATATTTAAAATCTATGATAGAGATTTTTTGGGATAGAAATTAGTTAATGGGTTCCCTTATTGATTCCAATAGGACTCATGATAATAATAAGGCTCACACTACCAATGGGTTCAACACCAAATTTGGAATGCCTCTTAGTCATATTCTTTCCATCAACTATAATGTCCCCCATAGTGGTCAAATCAATTTTGATGTCATAGTGGTAACTTTACTAACTAAAGAGGAAAAGTAGATAGATGTGAAAATTCTAAAAAAAAAAAGTAAAAAAATGGTAGTGGATCTAGTACTAAAGGAAGGAAAAATCAAAATAATAAGGAAAAATCCCCTTAAGAATTAAAAGCAAATACTAATGGATTTTAAAGGATCCTTAGATAGTCCAAAATTTGTAAGTTATATGTGATGTAATATGAAGAGATGGAGTCCTTTAGGACCCTTAAGTTTTTTTAAGATTTTTCATCCTCTTGAGTTTTTTAATTTTTATGTGCAAGGGAGACTTTGTTATACTCCCTCATAATGTTGGATTACTTGAGAAAGATTGGCAACATGAGATAATTAGGGGCCTAGCCTCATTACCTAATATTATGGGTGTTCTTGATTAAATCCATTAGAGTAATAAATGTTTTTTCAATAACCTCTTTTTAATTTTAAAATCTTGGGGAAAATTTTCCCTCTAGAATAAATTTGGTGTGAGATACATTTATTAATTAGACCATGCCATTGGAATTTTAAAAGTTCTCAACTTTTCTTAATTGTCTATTGGATAATCAAGTTGATTTTAATTATTATAAACTTTGGTTATTGTTTCACTACTGCATATGGGATGGATAGTATAGAGGGTCACCTAATAACAGTAAAGAACCTTTAAGAGGTAAACTCAATCAATATTCTAGTTTCTTGTAGGGTCAGAATTCAATCATATATGTTCCAGATAAGACTTTGGAAAAGGCTAAATATAAATACATTAACTCTCTTGTTGGGAAATTTGTATGAGTGAGTCATTGTATTGAATCTGTCAAGAATTCGACCAATAAGAAGTGGACTAGGATAGGAGGGGTCAAATTTTTTTCTCTTGCTACCAATTGTTTTTTCTTCACTTTGGTTGGAGGAATGATTGTATTAATATTATTAATGAAGATTCATTGTTGAAGGGTAAATAAATTATTTTTCTTTACCCTTTGAAACTAAATTATTCCTCTTTAGAATTCAAGTTGGATAGGATTACTTTATGGATTAAACTCCTAGGTCTCCCTTTTACCTTTTAGGTTGAATAAAGTCTAAAAATCATAATAAAAACCATCACATTACTAGTGGACATTAAACCATTTAATCTCTCATATAAAAGGTTATATCATCCTGGTTATGTGTGTTTGAATCAATGGATCAATATCTTCCTATCTCTATTCATCTTAGGTCTACTCTATGATCCTATAATCATTTAACTATTTTTGAAAGGGAAAAATAAATTTGTCCTTGTAGGAAATTTGGTAACCTTAAGGACTTGTGCCCGATGACCCAAAGAATGAAAGGACCTGGGCTCACAAAGCTCTGACACCAATTTGTCAGGATTAAGAGCACACTTGATTACCTTTGTATAAGCAACTAAACATAGAATTTAACCAAAAGTAATAAGTAACCAGAAATCAGAAACAACAAAGAATATAAGAGACAATACACACTTGTATTAATACTCTTCTAGAAGGAAATACAATAAAGGGATCACACTCTTCCCACACCTCTTGGGCATACCAATAATCTTCCCTCAGGAGTTCTCTCTCTCAATTACAAACAAACTCAACTCAATAACCAAGTTTTTGTTTCAACCAGTCAGTATCAATACTCCCAATACCACCAAGTACACACACATAATCCAAGTTTGAGTACACCATGTACTCCAAGTAGATCTACCTGATCTTATTACCTATTGTGTTGCTGATCTCCCTAATCTTGCACACCTACAAATCAACCTGGTTTTGCACACCTACAAACCTAGATCTCTCTCACACACACACACACTTGCAGATCAACTGACCTTACTTACCATGTAGATCTCACCTGATCTTGCTATACCACAAATCAACCTGGCCTTGCACACCTATCGACTTAGATCTTACACACCCAAATGAACCCTTGTCCTTACCTCACCAAGTCCTTATGATTCTACACACCAGCACCCCTGTGGATCTTCTACCAGATATTACTCTCCCACAGATCTACCTAATCATACACACTTGGCACTATGGCACTATGAGGAGCTAACTTTGCTCTCTTCCCTCTAAAGGAGCTAACCTTGCTCTCTCTATCTAGCACACTTTACAATACATCCCCATGGGTCTCTTAAATAGATCCCATATAAACAATAATTAGACTTCCTAATTACAATAATTAGAAATGCAACTCCAAGACTAAAATTAGTCTTTACATGTAAACTAGTCATTTAACAAACTAATTGTTCATGTAACTAACAATTCTAAAATGCACAGTTGACTGACATTGGTCCCTATCTATCTAGAGATGACCGATGTCAGCTAACCCATGACCAATGTCGCTAGCTTCCTATCTACTCTTAGCTGACATCAATTGACTTGACTGATGTCGGTTGTTGTGACACTCAGCTACCTCCTCCATGTTTGCATTAGTGAAGCTTTTAGCTCCACAACCTAACAATCTCCCACTTGGAGATAAATAGTTGCACCTATACCTATACCTGTACATTGTCTAATTTGTTTCCTAGCTTGTATCCCTCTTCAAGTTCAATCTTGAAGACCAACCACCACACATCTTGTGGTGCTACACCTGTCATCCAAGTCCCCTGCCACATCTGAATCTACATACTCATGTAGAGAAGTCCCTAACCCTACATCGCATGAATCCCTATTGCTGGTCCCTCTCAAATACCTGAGAATCCATTGAACTGCTTTCTAGTGCTTCTTTCCTAGATTGGCTACAAACTCACTGCAACACCCACTACTTGGGAAATATCAGGTCTAGTACACATGTACTTAACCTCATCATGTGAATTGGGACACTGTTTTATGAACTATCCATCCATAGGTGTGCTAACCAGTTCTACATCCTACATCTTGAACCTTGCCACTACCTTATTCACATAATCATCGTGAGATGACATCAACCTGTGATCTTCCCTATCTCTAGGAATACTCATGCCAAATAATTTTTCTATTCCCAAATTATTCATGACATACCTCTGAACTAACTTTACCTTTAGCTCAACAACTCCCTACATGTGTGACCCTGCAACAAGCATACACACTACATACAGTAATAAGATAATGTCACGACCATTATCTAACCTGGTAAAGTAAACACAATGGTTATATTGACATTGACTAAAGCCATGCTTTTTCATACCCTTATCAAACTTTTACCACTATCTTGGAGCTTGCTCAAGACCATATACCCTGGCCTTCCATCTCACGTGTCCATTCTCTCTCTTATTTAACCAAAGAATCCATTCATCTTTCAGTGCTTTCTTTCTGAATGGAAAATCTACCAAATCTCCCATTTGGTTCTCTCCTAAGGAATCAACTTCCTCATCCATGCCATGCTCCCACTATTTCCTAAATTTTACCTGCTCTACTTCTTTAAAACTTCCTGGTTCTTGACCATCAGTGAGCAAAAAGTAGTATAAAGAAGGGGAATAACAAATTTGAGGCTTACTTACCCTTTTAGTCCTCCATATGGGCATTTGAGACTCTTTGATAGCTTACTATTTTCCCAAAATCTATTTTCTAGTCAACCCTGGTCTACACCCGACCGATGTCAAATCCTCTTGATCACCGATTTTGATTCCCTGACCGATGTCGGTCACCACTTGCTTGACACCACTGAGTTTGATCTACACATGACCAACATCAGTACCTGCTTATTTGATGTTGATTCCACCTGACTGATGTCGGTAACTATGTTCTCTGTGAGTGATGACTTTTTACCCGTGAGCTTCCTTTGGATCATAACCCTGTCCAAACTACCCTGCTCAGTTTTATTCAGCCTCCCTAGCTGATCACTATCCATCATCTCCTCCATGAAAACCAAGGCTTTCTAGTTATTAAGTTTGTTAAAAACATTAGAATTCCTCTTAAGAACATGCATCTCCTTCTCTTTCATGTGACCAAGCCTACAAAGCCATATCTTTGCAATAGAAGGAGAATCAGTAATACAAGTAGATAAAGAGTACCTACTTTCTTACCACATGCTAATTCAAGTGCATCCACTGTGAGAGTTACTGTGCATCCCTCATCACCCAACTTTCCTAAAAAAATTAGACTCCTCTTCAGGACTGGGACCTACATGACCTTCTTCAAAACCCATGTGTTGCCTGTCTGCAATTTCAGCCACACTTCCCCTTTGCCAACAATTTGACAAGGGTCACCAACCCCTAAATAAATCTTTCCAAAGTCTCCATGGACATAATCATGGAAAAATACTCTATTTGGGGCTGCATGGAAAGAGGCAACAAAATTTATAATCCAAGATTCTACTTTATCCAAGGAACATATAAGAGCATCTTGTGCAACAACTTCTACAACATTTGCTTCTTCATTTCCTTCATGCTGATCTTCTACCAACCAACAATCTCTATTTACTTGCTCTTTCTTTCCATAATTTAGTAATTGAGAATTCTTGCTATTGAGTTCCTCCATTCTTAGTGTACTTTCTTCTACCATTTCTACACTCCCACTCAATCAGAAACCCCTGAGAGTGCCCTATAATCAACAAACACTTAACACACTCTGAAACCAAGGTGTTAGTGAACCTCACTCTGAGAACCTGCAACCTCACTCTGATACCACTTGAAGGGACCTAGGCTCACAAAGCTATGATACCAATTTATCAATATTAAGAGCACACTTGATTACCTTTATATAAGCAACTAAACATGGAATTTAACCAGAAGTAATAAGTAACTAGAAATCAGAAACACCACAGAATATGAGAGACAATACACACTTGTATTAATACTCTTCCAAAAGGAAATATAATAAAGAGATCAAACTCTTCCCACACCTCTTAGGCATACTAATAATCCTCCCTCAAGAGTTCTCTCTCTCAATTATAAACAAACTCAACTCAATAACTAAGTTGTTGTTTTAACTAGTTAGTATCAATACTGCCAGTTCCACCGAGTACACACACATACTCCAAGTCTGATTACACCACATACTCCAAGTATATCTCACCTAATCTTACTACCTATTATGTTTTTGATCTCCCTAATCTTGCACACTTGTAGATCAACCTAGTTTTGCACACCTACAACCCTAGATCTCGCGCACACAGACACACAGACACACACACACACACACACACACACACACACACACACACACACACACACACACACACACACACACACACACACACACACACACACACACACACACACACACACACACACACACCTGTAGATCAACTGACCTTACTTACCATGTAGATCTCACTTGATCTTGCTATAACGTAGATCAACTTGGCCTTGCACACCTCCTGACCTATATCTTATACACCTAGAAGAACCCTTGTCCTTGCCTCACCAAATCCTTGTGATTCTCCCTTGGATATAACCCTTTTGATTCTACACACTAGCACCCCTGTGGATCTTCTACCAGATCTTGCTCTCTTGCAGATCTACCTGATCATACACACTTGGCACTGCGGCACTATGAGGAGCTAACCTTGCTGTCTTCCCTCTGAAGGAGCTAACATTGCTCTCTCTATCTAGCACACTTTACAATATAGCCCCATGGGTCTCTTAAATAGATCCCATACAAACAATAATTAGACTTCCTAATTACAATAATTAGAAACATAGCTCCAAGACTAAAATTAGTCTTTACATGCAAACTAGCCATTCAACAAACTAATTGTTCATGTAACTAATAGTTATAGAATGCATAGGTGATTGACATTAGTCCTTTTCTATTTGGAGATGACTGATGTCAGCTAACCCATGACTGATGTCAGTAGCTTCATGTCTACTCTGGCTGATGTCAGTTGGCCTGACTGACGTCGGTTGCTGTGACACTCAGCTACCTCCTCCATGTTTGCATCAGTGAAGCTTTTAGCTCCACAACCTAATAAAGAATCTATCAAGATATAAACCTGAGGTTGGATGATCTCAAAGATATCCTTGACTCTTGGAGGTATGATGGGGAGGTTCTAAAATTCCCCCTAGTGAAATATTTAAAAATATAATGAGTTAAGAAGATGTTAAAATAATTTTGAATAAGAATAATCTATGTATCCTTTTGTAGTTTTTAGTTCTTATTGGTTCTAGTATTCAGCATTTGTGTTATTTTACATTGGGCTCTTTTTCTCTACTTTGGCTATTTATTTTTCATCTACTGGGACCCATACCCGACATGTGTCCTAGGATGGACCCCAAGGAAATTTTATGGGGGTTCATCATTAATCATAACATTATTAAATTATATTTTCATACCTCTAGTGTAAATGACTTGATGTCAAAACCTCATAATCATTTTAATATCTTTTGTAACCATTTGATAAAATATTATGCTCAAAAGAAAGATAATGTACACATGGCATCAACTATTTAACCTAAGAATGAGCTTAATAACATCATTGGCATGGTATTAAATAACATTTCATCACCATGAGATACTTATTAATAGTTAAAACAATTTTTATCTATATATATACATGGTTTTATTGGAATAAACCCTCCAGCCATGCATGGTATTATGATTGACATTGATTCTGGAAACCCCTTATTTTAGTTTCATTTTTATCAACTGGATTATTCCTCATAGATACTTATGCAATGTAACCAAAAATGTATGCAGTTATGATTGATTTTAGCATACACCCTTCTTATCATATTAGGACCTAAAACATTTTTAGTTTGGTTCTATGTTAAAACACATCTAGGATAATAAATGTATTTCTTTCACATCCTTGGATAAACAAACTCAAATCAATCTCTTCAATAGTTCACCATTGTTTTAAATTTTTGCATATAAAAAAGATTCACACTATTCATGGCTCAAATTATGAAATACCTATTCATCATCTAGATACACACCTCAAAATTTAAATATCATTTCTCACAAAAAACCCACTTATATTTTTTCCACAAACAATGTAGCATTGTGCACATAAAACATTCGAGACATCCCTTTCTATTTGGTGGGATTATGCAACCCAAAAACCCTTAGTTTAACCCTTGAGATAGGCCTCACCTTCAACATCTTAAGATTGACTTATTACCTAATCTAATTCGTAAGAAATAAAAATATTATTTCATAATATTCAGTAACACATTGAGGGAACCATTAAAAAAAAATTCGTAGGCAATGAAACTTATTAAAATCTACCAAATAAATATTATACACCAAGCAATGCTTTTGATTTATTTTATTAGGTTTTAATGATTAACACCATTACATGATAGCCTATATACCTAAATATGGTTTCCATAGATACATTATTTGAGCCCATTTTTTATTGTACATTATTCTTTTTTAATTTGATGCATGGTTTGTATTTTGTTTCAATTAAATTACAAAATACAAACATATTGAAAAAATAAAAAATATAGATTTGCCTTGTTGATCATCATCAATTTATATTTATTGTACCATAATCTTGTAGATATATTTATTATTATATATGTTATACTTATATTGACTCTTTTCTAGTGTTTAATTTTTTTTTTTCAAAATATTAAAATCTAAAAACATTCAATTAAGATAAAAGTAAAAAAATTGTTGTTTTTATCTTTATCTTTATCCTCATTATATTTTATGCATCCATGTTTTAAAACATACTTTTTAATGGTTTAAATTAACTAAGGTACATAGTAGAATAATATTTATTAATATTCATATGATTAAACTTATGGATCTCTCAATTACTTATTTTTATAAGTAGTCACATTTTCTATGTAACGATACCTTTACAAAATTCCTACTTCTTACTGATTTATTCTATAAGGTGTGCATTTCTTAATTTATTACACATGTATATTAATGCTATTTTTTGAATATTTTTATATTTTAATAATATATTTTATACATAATTATACTAAATTCTATGAATTTTATTTAGGCCTCCTCCTTGGTTTCATCACATTCTTCTATTTTTCTATATTTCATATGCCACTTTCCTTCTATTTTTAATAACATTATTATAGAAAATTGTTTCTTGTTTATTTTTTCTTGTTTTGTTCCATTATCCTTGACCATTTATATTCATCCCTTTCTTATCACTTCCACTAGTCCTCTTGATCTACACATTATTTTAAAACATGCATTAATTTATAAAGGAAACCTATAAGTGTTTATAATCCTCTTCATCTCTTTTTTCTAGTTTACAATCCTTGCTCCTTTTATTTACTATGTAGCCCCATTCTTTATTGTGTGATATTTTTATTTATTCTATATATAATTTAAAATACCATAAGTTCATACATCATCCTATTGATTTTCTTATATAGGTATCATACCCTAGCATAAACTTTATTGACTAGATATATGTATATATATTTGCCTTTGGTAGATCATTGTGCCCTCACATGTTTCTCATTGAAATAATATGAGTTTTTTTGAGCATTACTTTAGTTTAATATTCCAACATGGGTATGACATTTTGATTTTATTTAATACATTATATGTGTGTCACTTTAATAGGTCTTATTACTAGAATGTCTTGCCTAATTTTATTAGTCAATACTTTCACAATATTTGAAACATTTTACATCTTGGAATTTATTTACTTTCATACACATTATTAACTTTAATATGTCCTTCACATTATTTTACATGACACACACTTTCCTATGTGGATAATTTTACCCATGCATGTTTTCTATATATAAGTGGCACTATATACTCTTAGCTTCAAATTTCATGATTGAAATATAATAGTACTCATTGTTATATTTATTTTTCCTTGATAATTTTTCATAATTGAGAGGGGGGGGATATGTATTACCCATGACATAAATATCCTTGTCATATAATTCATTTTCTAGTTGTCCTTATCACATCATGAAATTTCAATTATATCCTACACTTTGGGACCTATAATACATATTTAGATTAAAATATTATATAAAACATGACATTAAGTGCAATATTAATACAATTTGTAATTTTATTATCATTATAAATATTTATTATCTCATATATTTCCCATCAAGAGGTGGAAATGTATAAACAATGGACATTTTCAAAAATACAAAAATATTGGCAAGTTTTCAAAAAAAATGAAAAAAAGGAAAAAAATAAAAAGAACAACAACATTGCTTTATGCATGATACATATTCACATATTAAATAGGTTTTTCATTATCCATTTCTTATGCATACATACATACATACATACATACATATATATATATATATATATATATATATATATATATATATATATTTAAATATCTATTATGTGAGATTTTTTCAAATTTATATAATACTAAATTTCACAATGTGTTCTCATATCTGAGAGGGTCCAAGTTCATGGATAACATGTCCTAACTTTAAGGTATTCATGTTTATAAGGGTTAATGGTGATATATATCCATTCTTTTCCTTTTTTGTATCAATATATATTACTACATACTCTGATAGCATCTCATACATTTCTTATCACATGGATATTCTACATTAAAATTATTACATTGTTACATTTACTATTTCTTCATGAATGTTTTCTTGTTTATGTGTCATTTTCATAGAGGATCCTCTTGTTGTCATGATTTATGAATTGTGTCATGCTTAAAGTTGCTAACTTTGTTTTGGTCACTAAAATCATGTGGTCTTAACTTATTTGGACCATATGTAATATCAAGCTCACATTTATATTGAGGTTCTTGTTTGATGTATGTGTTTCCCTGGTGGTCCCCATGCATTTATGGGGTAATATTTTTAAATTATGTTATCATTATTTATATTTCCCGTATAGAGGTGTGTTTATTACATAGGATTTAATAGTTACTCAAATTTTGAAAATCCAACTTTTACATGATGTATTATGGAAAAACTAGATGCCAATTCAAAAATTAAATGGAATGATAATTGTAAAAATCAAAATCAGTTTATATATATGTAGATAATAACAATATTTTACTAGATTATTTTTCAAGCATATGAGGGATACATTTTAATAACATGTGCTTTTGATAAGACATGACAACTAATTTTTTTGATAGAATATGTTCATTTTAACATGTACCTCTTGAGATAAGTGATTTTGGAATAAATGTATTCATCACTCACCTCAAATGTGGAATATATAAAGGCATTTAAAAAATAAATATAGAACAAAATGATCAAACGTGTATAGAATTACCTATTTACTTGATCAAGAATTTTATTGGGTTTTTGTGAATCCTATAAAAGTATCTTTCCTATGTTTTAATAACTTCTAAAAATCCTAGGAAATATGTGCCAAGCACTAGTGACTCCCATAAGAAGTTATTAAGCTATGTTTTCAACACTTATCAACATTATAGAGACATAAAATTTATGGTGGGATTTAGAAGAAATACAAAACATGTGTATTATTTCTCATGATTTATTTCAATTTCAAGAGCTAATTTTAAATTTCAAGTTATAAAATACTAATAATTTTAAAAAAACTTATGTATATCAGCTAAGTGTGGATGTAAACTTAGCAAGAGTAGGGTGAAAACTCATTAAATTTTACTTAGATAAGTGAAGGTACATATTTTAAATTATTGGCATTTATACTTTGACAAAAAAATTCATTTCACTCACATACCATCAAGTAAAAGTGGAGAATTATCTAAACACCCAAATTTGGCCAAAACTCTTATTCCCAAGTTTATTCTGAATTTAACTTATTTGGATAAGTTTTACATTTTAACCCATTTATAGAATAATCCCAATGCCAAATTATTATATATATTTATCCATAAATATTAAAAATATTTCAATATTTATCCAAAAGGTATTTGTTTATACATTTAGAGTTAATTTTATCAATTAGTGAACCTTGCTTCGAAAATAGAGATTGACTTATGTCTTTGGAAAATGTGTAATTGTATCATTTCATCTAGATAAAAACCATAACCATACAATTTTATCTTTTTTTCTTTGTCTCTTTGTTACCATTGGTCATGATCCTTAACCCTTCCCATTTTAGTTTTCAAAAGTTTATTGACATAATTTAGTCATCTTAGATTATATTATAAATGCAAGGTCTTTCCAAGCCTTTATTTATATGAAGATACAAAATATTAGTAGATAAGAGATAAGGATAAGAATATTAGACACCCTAATTCACCAAGGCCAAATATTAGAGACAATACTTTCTATTTAAGTTATGATTTTTTTATTCATATCCTACACACTTCTGCCATTTATTCATCTTGGTCTCTACATAACATCATGTGTGACAAAGTATGGGATTTATAATTAAATATTTACATTGATAAATTATAAGGAAGAGAAATTTTATAACCTTATTTTATATATTCCACTGACACACCACACAAACTAATTGGAGTTATAATTATAAATGTGTGGGATACATATTTTTACACTCTACTATGGCAGTTTCTTAGCTCTATTAATTTGATTTTTTTTAGTGTGAAATCTAGTTCAAAGTGAAGATTAAACCACACAACATGTACCACCCTACACATTTTTTGATTTAAGCTATAGTCAAAATAAATAATACATAGTGTATAATTAGAAAAACCAAACTATTCATACCTTATAAAGATACACTAGACAACACAAAGAAATACAAAGTACCATAGTCAAATAATCAAGGAGGTTAGAATTGTAATGGCTAGGCTTGTAAAAGTATAGTTATATCTTAAATTAGTGCACGTGTATCAAAATTTATGATCTGATTAAATATATTCGACAAAGTCAAAATATAAATTTATAATTATATAAAAGATAAGGTGTGAATGTTTATCAACATCTTTGTCTATTCATTACATTTATTTATCTTACATTTTCAAACACTTGGTATTGTTCTAATTATTTATCCTCTTAAATAAATTTAAATTATATATTTCATTTATGCATACTTTGATTTTTTTAATTACAACTTCTTTATACCTATTTTATACAAAAATTAGAATTAGGTAAATTCCTAACAATAAAACCAAAATGTTATGATGATATCATTTCCTAATTAATCCATGTGTAGGATTTTTAAGTAAGTAGTTAAATGAAAAATCAACCCTTTATAAATTATCAAATTACTTAGTCCCAAAGACTTGGTAACTCACCCAAGGCATAGGAATAAACATTAAGACCCCTATCATGAGAATAGAGCATAAATATACACACATACATAATCTTACACTACAAAGAAAAGGTAGAGACATCATCTAAAACCAAAAATATTAATATAGTAATAATCATAAGATATAAAAAATCCATCTTCTTATTCATATATTCGTGTCATCATATAATAAATTTATAATATACTTTTATCACAAAACATATAGATATTACAAATTCTTCAAGACTAATTATACATCTCCAAACCATCATTTGATAACATTTTATTAGGGTGTCCTAAAGTAATTTAAAAATAGAGTTTATTTAGATTATATAAAATATATAAATAAATAGGTAAATTTGAATTGAGATGGATAGATATACATTGCACATATAAGACTTGGACATGAAAAATCAAGAGGGGAAAATGCACTTAGCTTGTTATGATATTATGTCACCTAATAAAGGTGCCCCTATGTCTAAAAATTATATGTATGTAATTCAAAACTACTCAAATCAAAAAATAATTAATCAAACTATATTTAGATGCTATGAGTAAATTTTGATGTTTATTGTAACTATTTATTATCCAAGATTTATTATGAGGGTCTATAGCTCTTGATACCTTTGTGCTTACTTGTGTAGATGTTTATTTTGTGTGTTCCATCATATATAATGGTATTATTTTTTCACTTGCTTCCTTTAAAATTACTAATTGCACTTTTGAACATAATATGACATGAAAAATGAGTTAGTTCTTTGGTTATTGACATCAACCTCTCCCTAGTGATTATTTTAGCATTTCCTACATTATAATACTCTAAAGGGTACTCAAAACATATGAATTTATCCCACTTATGCATGTGTGAAAAATAACATGAATATAATTTTTGTTATTTATTCCTTTAGTAAAAGCATGTAATTGAATTCACAATCATTTTGTCAAATAGATAACTTCAAATCTATGCTTAATTAGAATATAATGTAGATTAGAGGATTCTCCTAAAAAATTTAATAAAAATGCACCAAATAACATGAATTATTAGCATGAATTAAATCTGACAGAATACTTGAAAATATTGAATTGATCATAGGCCATTTCAAAGGGTAAACCTCCTTTGAACAAGATCAATATAATAATTTTGTGGATGCCTTCATTGGCCTCAACACTTATAAATGAATTCTATTCTAAGAAAGTACTACTTCTCATGAATATGGGATAAAATAAAATGCACATGGGAAAACTTACAAAGCATATGCATCCATAACAACTACTATACTAAAAAATCAAATGGAAGATATATCACAGGTTCATAACGTCCCCTCCCCCTTAGAAAAATCTTTGTGCTCAAAGCTTCAAATGTGGGAATTGGTGTTGAATATAAAATAGTGGTTTGCCATGTTACATCTTCTAGTTGCATTCCATGCCATTGAATTAAAACCTTGATGATGGAGTAGGAGCAAAGTTGGCATGTGTACTTGTCCAAAATTTCCTCTAGCTCAAGAAGAATTGATCCTTCATTATCAAGTTCTGGTAAAATAGTCTGCACTCTAATATTTGTGCTAAGAACTTTATTTAAACAAGATACTAGGTGAACTCAAGAAGAATGTGGGAGATATAACTTATAAGAAATTGACCTAATATTCTGAAGAACCTTATAGGGCCCATAGAATTTGGGAGTTAGCTTATGATTGCCTTTGGTTTTTAAGTAGGATTGCTTATAGGGATGCAGATGAAGAAAAACCATATCACTTACTTGAAAAGTTCTCTAAAAAAGGTGCTTATTTATCTATTGCTTCATTCAATTTTATGCCATATGAAGATTGTCCCATAGGACACAAAGGATCTAATCTTAGGTTTGAAGAATTGTGTCAATTACTTGAACTAATGAACTATTAGGGTGTATGGAAGGAGTACTGGTGGTGCTTGAGCATACACTACTTCATATGGAGTCATTTTAATTGAAGTGTGGTAGGAGGTATTGTACCATCATTTGGCAAGAGGAAGCCACTTTTCCCATTGATGTTGTTGTTCTAAGGCAAAGCAATAAAGGAAAGTTTCTAAGCATTTTCTGATAATTTTAATCTTGCCATCCATTTATGGATGATACCTAGAAATCATCTTCATTTAGGTGTTAGTGTATCAAAATTGTTATATCAAAAAATGGTTGGTGAATCTTGCATCATGATCTAAGATAATGGATGAAGGAATGCCATGAAGACCAAAAATCTAGTCTAGGAAAACTTGTGCAACTATGGAGGTGGTATATGGATGGATGAGGGCACAAAAGTGATTATATTTGGAGAGGTGATCAACCACAACCAAGAACATTACTTTCCCTTTCGATTTACGGAACCCCTTAATAAAATCCATATAAATATATTTACAAATCTTAGTATGGATGGGAAAGGGTTTGGGTAACCTAGGGATGAGTGTTGTTTCAACTTTATTGCATTGGTAGGTATCACATTCAACCACCATATATTAAATTGCATTTTTCATTCCCTTCCAAAATAAGTTGCATCATGATCACTCATACTTCTTGAGAAACCTTGAGTTCCTTATAGATGGAGCAATATGGAGTTCATAGAATATATCTTGCTAAAGATATATGCTCTAGGAAAGCACCAGATGACCCTTGTATTATAGAGAAGTACCATCTCAAGAATAATGTAGTATAGCTGAAGGGTTAGTGGAAAATTATTGAATGATTTGAGATAATGAGGATTCATTGACATAACCCTATTATACAAGATCTAACCAATTCAGAATAGGCATGTAAATAGATGAAAGGGAAGTTTGGTCTACAAATGTGTGAGATAGAACATCAACCATAACATTGTCCTTAAACTTATTTTAAGTGATCTCATAGTCATAACCCATGATTTTTCTAACCCATTTATGTTGTGATGAGGTGGAGACTCACTATTCTAAGAAATATTTTAGACTCTAGTGATCAATTTTGTTACAAAAATGATTTCCCATTAGGTATGGCCACCACTTTTGCACTGCATGAAAAATGGCCATCATTTCCTTCTCATAAGTAGAGAGCACTAAATTATTACTAGAAAGGGATTTGTTACTAAATTAAATGGGGCATCCTTTTCGGAGTAGAAAAACACCAAGTCTATTGCCATAAGCATCACTCTTGATAGTGAAGGTCTTGGTAAAATCTCACATAGCTAAAATAGGTGTAGTATACATAGCTTGTTTCAATTCTTTAAATGCACACTTAGTAGTTTGTGTCCAAGTAAAAGCATTATTTTTCAACATAGATATCAGTGGAGCTACAATATTCCAATAATCCTTGACAAACTTGTGATAGTATCTATTCAGCCCTAAAAAACCATAGAGGCTCTTGAGTATTTGATAATGCAGCCAATTTGTCATGGTAGCTATGTTTTTAGGATCCATCCAAACCCCTTAGGATAAAAAAAAATGCTTGATATACTCCATTTTTCCTTACCAAAAGTACATTTGGATTATTTTTCATAAATATGATGGTTAGAGAAAAGTTTTAGTGTGAGCTCTAGATGTTGGAGATGCTCAAACCATGTTTGACTATAGATTAGGATATCATCAAAGAAGACTAGAATGAATTTCCATAGGTAGGTCTAAAATATTTTATTCATGAATGCCTAGAATGTTGAAGGATAATTAGTGAGACCAAAGGGCATGAACATAAACTTGTAGTGTTCATCACGCTTATGAAAATCAATCTTAGGGATATCATCCTCATGAAGCCAGATCTAGTGATATCTAGAGTCGAGTCCAACTTGGAGAAAAAAAGTGCCATGAAGCTCATCAATAATAGGGATTAGGAACTTATCCTTGATTTTGAGGTGATTAAGTGCATGCAAATAAATTTAGAGGTGTCATGACCCATATTTTTTCCAAACAAAGAGAAATTGGGAAGAATATGGGATGGTACTGGGGTTTATAATCTCTTGATTAAGTAAGTCTCTAATGAGCATCTTAATCTTAGTATTTTGATAAAATGGGTAATGATAAGGCCTGATGTTGGGGGAATGCTTCCAAAAAGGAGATTAATATAGTGGTCTTCAAGCTATGAAGGTGGAAATCCCACTCTTTTGGCAAAGACATGTGCATACCTCTGCATAATGGTTTGTAGATCAGGAGTAATGGAGATTATTGATGGTTGCATTTGAATGGAATAGATATGGGCAATGATGCCATTTGAATTATTCTTAAGAATATTTTTCATGTGATGTGAACTTATGATGCTGAGAGATCCTAGTTGCAATCCTTTCAATGTGTGTTTTTTCCCATTGTCTAAAAATTGCATCCAAACTTCAATAAAATCCCATAATATGGGTATAAGTGTGTGTAACCACTAGGCTTATAAGACAACATCACATCTACCTAAGGTTAAGACAAATATGTTGGATCCTATGGTATAATCTCCAATAGAGATATGCATATTTTAACACTTCCATTTACAAGGTATTGTGCCCCCATTAGTAATCATGACTTCAATGTTAGAGCAAGGATGGATAAAACAATCAACCTCTTTGGCAATCTGAGGGCCAATGAAGTTATGAGTGATACCCAAATAAATGATTATTGTGAGAGGAAGATTATTAAAGCAACCCCTAACTCACATGGTTTATGGAGTAATGAATCTTGCTAAGGCATGGAGAGAGATCATTGGTTGGTCTTCTTAAGAAGCAAGTTACACAATAGAATAAGCTTCTTCCAGATCATTTGTTGTATCTTGAACATCTTCCCAATCTTTAGTTTTAGGTGGAGAGTCCATATCTAATAGGTAGTATTTTGATTGACACATTGATGTCCTTGAGTGAATTTATCATCACAACTATAACATAGTCCTTTTTCTCTATGGGCTTATATCTTTGCTTTAGTCAAACACTTTATAGGAGTGGTTTTGGGGGTTGGCATTGTTTGAGATCATTATAGAGCTATTTTTTTGAATGGAAAAAAATTGGATTTGAATCATTATTTAGCTACAATCTTGTCCTCTACAAAATTAACCAACCCTAATATTCCATCATCGTGTTAGGCTGAAACATTTTGACCTTGGATCGAATTGCATCCTTCAATCCACTGACAAATCAACTCTTAAAGAATTAATTAGAAAATACCTCTGTGTTATTAGCTAGTTTTTAAAATTTTGTTTTATATTCTCTCACAATTCCTATTTGGTGAAGTTTAGTGAGTGCTCCAGTGAAGTCATCAAAAGTAGTAGATCCAAACCATTATAAAATGAGGGTGAAAAAATTGTTCCATATCGGTTCATCATGAGCCTTGGTATACCAATGATACGATTGAAGGGATTCAAGTTTAAAGTGAAAGGATGCAAGCAGGACCTTGTTGTCATCAAAATTATTATGCAAACTAAAATATTATTCTACCTAATAGATCCATCTAGTTGGGCCTATATCATTAAATCAAGGAATATTAAGCTTTAGCCCATGATAATTACTAGAAGAAGAAAACCTAATGTCTAAAGATGACTCTAGATGTCATATGTTGTTTATGGTGGTATGTTGAAGACTGAGGCTGAGAATGTTTTCATCAAGATCTTTGATGTGGGTCTTAAGGGAAAAAATTTCATCCTCCATGTTTTTTGCTCTTGTTTGGTTACTACCATGAACTGAATGACAATTTTGTTTTGTTACAATGGATAGGAAAACTAGAGTTAAGACATGTTTAGTAAAGAAAGTTTTGAATTTGGGCAAAAATGGAAGGGGTAAAGGGGATTTTAATAATTTTTTTGCATAGTGGGAGTATTATTAACGAAGGTGAGGGAAATTTTAGGAGTGAAAATGGAAAAATTGGAATTTTTTTCAAAGAGGGATAAAGGAGTATAAAGAGATAATGAACACTATGGAAAAAATTTCAAGCAAATAGACAAAAATAGAAGTTATGGCAAACCTCAAAAAAATATAAAATTGAAATTTGTGGGAATTAGGAGTGGAATTGGGATATGGGACCTCAAGGATAAAAATGTAGGGAATGAAATTTTAGGTGTTTGGATAAAGTTTGATGATCAATAGGGCTACAGATAGAGAGATATTGAAAACAAACAATTTTGTTTTTTGATTTATATTTTCTATTTTCTATCTAGTGATAAATACTATGAGATTCTAATGATACTCTGTAGATGGTTTATGGATATTTGTTTCTATCAAATATCTACCTATAAGTTCTCTACTAGTCTACAAATACTTTGCTAACTAATTTTTTTGAGTCTACTAGAAATATTTTGAAACTGATAGAAATTGGTGCCAAGTTTCAATGGCTACCTAAGGGTTTTAAAAATATCATTCTAGCCACCAATACCATCTAATCGAGTACCACTCTCCAAAAAGAATTTGGCTATGAATTTAACTCTAAGCGACATCTCTTTGTTTTCATCATGAATGAGAACTACTCAATTGGGAAGGGGTCATTGCCTATTTCATTGGCATGTCCTTTCAATGGGATAGCTACTTTGGGGTTCCTATGGTACTCCTCATGATGAGTTTTAGGGATTTCACCTAAGAAATTTCCATAGTTATGTGGTTAGGTTTTTACCTTGATCTAAAATAGATTATAAAAATTTACTTAATTAAGTTATGCAGGAGAATAGAGTTACTATTTTCTAAAAATTTATTAAAATAAAGTATGCAACAAAATAGAGTTAAGACTTTTTTAAGAAAGAAATTTTCCTTAGAAAGCATTTTGATACCAGATGAGAGGATCCTCCTACAAAAATTAATAAAAATGCACAAAATAATAGGAATTAGCAGCATGAATTAAATATGACA